>APFE030670516.1:63746-99825 GCA_000404065.3 Pinus taeda | reverse complement strand
GATTTTCACAAATATATTCGTACCATATCTGCATATTGATGCACTTCACACGGGTAAGGATGATGAATATCCCTGTTTTCTTCTATCAGAACATTGAGAGGATGGTGTCCATAATGCAGAGGAAGAGCCCGACACAACAGTATAGGAGCCTTTACCATTATGGTTTGATTTAGCTTGTAGTATTACATCAGTTGGCTCAACGAGGCATCTCATGGGAGGAGTTCATCTCTCGTGAACTTTTCACATCATCACCCCTGCCACATCCTGAGGTTGTTCACGAGGATGGAGGACCATCTCAGCAGCATGACATCCCCGTCACTAAACATGTCAACTCCTCACCTTTGGTTACTTATCAGAGAGGCCAGAGGGCCTTATTTGCAGCAGCTCAGCGAGTACTTTCTCCACACCAGGTGGAAGGGGTCTCGCCTTCTTCATCAACACCGCGAGTGTTATCTCCACACCAGCTGGAAGGGGCCTTGCTTTCGACAGCAGCACAGGTATCAGAGAGGGGCAAGCAGCCCATGATTGAGGAGGGATTGTCAGGTGATCCAGAGATTGACATTATTAATCTTGATGCCTGTTCTCCTAGCTCAGAGCTTAAAGATATCATCCGAGAGCAAAGGACCGAGAATGAGTCGCTGCACACGAAATTGTAGATGGCAAAATGGATAATTAACTATTTAAAGCAGCGCAACAAACAGTTGGAGGATGAGCACAAGCTTTATAAGCTATAGAAGATTCGTGAAGACCGGGAATTGGCTCGTAGGAGACCCGGTGATTTGACACCCATAGATCGAGAATCTATGCTTATTTGGGACAATGCTCATTTGAAAAAGCTGTTGGCTAAGGCCAACCAAGATAAGAAATTGCTGAGAAACATGAAGAACCATTATTGGGCGAGAATGCACGTGTGCAAGGCAAAAATGAAGATGTTCCAAAGGCGGTTGGCAAAGGCACAAAAAACGAGAAAGAGGCCCGATCCCCTCCATATCTTGGCCGAGGCTTCACTCAAGGACCAAGGCACTAAATATCCTAGCCACAGCACAAATCCCAAGAAATTTTGAGCATTTTGGGTAAATTTTGAATTTTTCAGGCAATTTACAGGTTTTCTCCATTAACGGGTCTCACCCCTGGTGAGACCCTTTGTCCCGGCAACTCCATTTTACAAAAACTCAGCATTTTTGGATTTTTCATGAAAATTTACACTTTCTCATCCATTACTAAGAAATTTCATCAAGTTTTGGGCCTCAAGAAAGTCAAAAAACATGCAAAAAATGACTTTCTGCCACTTTTTTGACACACAGAAAGCAGTCCTGGGAGATTGCAATTTTGGAGGGGCAAATCACCACCAAATTCAGAAATTCCAGTTGGGTTGGAAAGTAGACATCCAGACCTTTCCAACAAGCCCAATTTTGCCTCATTTGGACACCTGGAAGTGCCCCAAAAGTGGTCCCAAAGACAAGCGACCCGTCAGGCAGAGGTATGAGACCTGTTGGGCAGTTTTCACAGGAAATTCATCTACAGCTCAGGAATTCGCCCAGCTTTGACCAGTTTTGACTTGAGATGGGATTTTTCACCCTCTTTGATGTAATTAATGTATTTTCATGTTGACATGTCACTTATTTACCTTTTCTAGAAGATTCATGCATGAAATAGCAAACATTTAATGAATGGATTGGTTTCCTAGTTTATAGAGGCAAGTTGTTTTGACTGCCTAGTTTTTAGTGCTAAGTTTAGAAGTGGTTGAAACAGCTCCTAGGATAGTGAGCTCGACCCATGGAGGCAGGGAAAGAGGTTAGATGATCTATATTATGTACTTTATTGTTCATTTTCATGGTTGGACTCTTGAGGGAGAAGCTATCATTGTATTATTTCACTGTATCTCTGCAATTTTTGGCTAAGGAAGACTAGGGTTTTGCAGTCCTTTTTGGGATTCTTGTGGTTACATGTATTGATGGTGTGTTTCTATATGTACCTGTAAGTGTGTTATGTGATATCATTTCCTTTCTTTTCCTTCTGCACATTAAGCAAACGAAGTGTTAAAGTAAGAACTCATGACTGTCATGCTCTGCTTTTAAGTTTGTTTAATTTTAATGTTTTCTACTGTTTAAGGAGGATTCAAAGTTATTGTTTTCCCTCCTTAGCTCCTCACCTGTCTTTCTCATCCATTCACCTCAGCTTAAGGCATCAATACCGTCTCCTATCTCGCCCCAAAGAACCCCCTGCAGAAACTGTGTCAAATCCCCACACCCAAAATTGCCATCCCCTCAATTTGCCACCAAAAACCCAAAAATTTCAAAACCAATCCTTCTAATCAGTTTACTAGCCTAATATCAGTGTTACCTTATTGGTCATCTCATCCATTGAAGATTTTACTGAGATTGACCAGAGAGAGCCTTCTCCTGCCCCGTGGGGCTAGCTACGAGGCTAAATGGTTTGATTTTGCCTTGAGGTTTGCCTTTTTCAGCCTGAGGTGAAATTTCAAGTGCCAATAGGTAGAAGAAGTTGAAGATGAGGATGAGGATGGAGGTGAAGGTGGTGGTTTGTCACCATTCCCTCCATTGCCTTTTGGAGGTTTGTCTCCTTTTCCTCCATCTCCTTTTGGAGGCTTTGAGCTCTCTTTATATAATTTGAAATTCCTATCCTCATAAATAACCTTGACCATCTCATACATTTCAAAGAAATGTTTTTTTTGAAAGTTTTCTCATCTTCAGACATCCCTTCAACACCTTCTTCATGTACCATGACTATTGAAGCTTGAGGTGTGTTTGTTCTCCTTGAACAATTTGAGATCTTGGCTCCACAAGTTCTCCTTGTCCTCTTTTGAGATCCAACCTTGTAAGCATCAAAAAAACACTTGCAAACAAATCAAACCTTCATAATAACCTGGAGCTCTTATACCAAAATGATTTGAATATGTAAACTTGAAGATTTTTAACAATTTGCAAGTTAAATTTATATGTGTTTTAGGTAGAGGATCAATTTAATAAACATATAAACAAGTAAATACTAACCATAATTTATAGCCAAACAGAGCTAAAATAAGCATATCTGAAACACAACAGAAAACATGATAAAGGATTTCACCCCTCTCTTGGGCTACATCTCCTAGTCCAACTTCCAATGCAGGGCCTCTTTCATTAAGTGCTCAAAAGTGTGTTTACATGATTTTACAAAGCTCAAAAAATGAAATTGATGTCTCAAATGGATCTAATACTATAAAAAAACCCCATTTTGGTTGTTTCTATCCCTTATTTGACCAAACATTGAGTAAGTTATGCATATTACAAGATTTTCCCAAATTCTGTAGCTAATCATCCTCTAATTCAACCTAAACCTGGCTTGAGCGCCCTAAACCCAGAACCGACATGCAATTTTGGCCTACAATATTTCTTGACAGGCGAAATTGTAGGATGGTTAGTCCACCCATCAAGCCCCCAGTTTCAAAAATCTTGGTCACGTGGCGCGCATATGACCAAGTTTGGGGCTGAGATTCCAAGGCCTATGTGTCAATGGTTTTAGCCCTCCGCTTGGTGCATGCTTTCGATCATATGCATATTGGTGACCTGGGGCTGGCCTCCTTTACTTGTGTGCTCCTATTTCTGTGGCTATCATATAGCCTTGGGGTTGGCCCCCATCCAACAACCTTCAGTCTCTGCTTGGTTCTCCGACAATGTGTTAGCTTCGAGGTTGTGGTCGTGGGCTGGGCTAAGACCTAATCCCTTGGCCCTTTCACCTGTGGTCCCGTGGGCACTAGTGTGGCCAGGGGCTAGGGCTTAGCTCGACCCCTCCCCATATGGCACATTATGAAAAGTTTAAATACTTTTTGTGAGCATAGTTTAACAAGTAACACCATAGGCGGTTCGGTGGAGGGATTTTTGGAAAGCAATTGGTCTCACATTTGAATCTAGTTGAGGCCTTATTTGGTCATACCAAAATTTTTCACAGTTAATAGGAGGCCATGTGGAAATGAGGGATTGGCCCACGTGGATTCTCCTAATTGGTCCACCCAATCACAACCTGAACCAATAGAAAACCACCAAATCGAACCAATAAATGACTAACATTTGTCCTCATCCTATTGGCCCATATGAAGTACTTCTACCTTGTCTGGTCATTGCCCAGTCAATGTACAGACTTTTGACTGGGCATTGTTACAACCACATTTTTAAATTTTTTAGCTGTTTAGAAAATCGATCAAAACACGATATCAGGAGCATATGATATCAATTTTGAGTGAAACAAGTTGCGTTGTATTCAGATCGTCGAGATCTATCCAATCATACAAATTTTGAGAATTTTTTTAGAAATTTGAATTTTGAGCACTAAACTGATCTATTGGATTAGGTATCTTGATCTAAGATCTAACTTTTTTAACTAATTGGTGGCAAGCATAATCAAAGTGACAGCTAGAAATAGAGTTGGATGGTGATAAAATTTGGAAAGATAGAGTGTTGTGTCAAATGCTCAATTAAGAGTCAATGTTAAATGTTTGATATTGAATGAACTAATGTTGAATGGATGAATGTTCAACTAATGTTCAAAGCTCAAATGTATATTTGTGATACATTTTTTAATTATGTTGTTTAGTCTAAAGGAAGATATTTGTTATGTAACATGTTATGCACAAGTTATATTTTACTTGTCTTATAAGAATGCACTAGATTGTGTTGGATATTAATGGAATGAGGCCCCTATTTAAAATTGTTATTGTATTATTTCTATATGACAATGATGTGTTTTACTTATATTCTAAAACTACACTAAATAGTTCATCATATTTAATCTAGATGTGTATGTTAATAATGATAATGGTTTGTTGGTTATTTAGAACAATGAAATGAAGTGCAACTTGATGAATGGTGGGTTTCACAATAACTAATAAAAATTGGTCTAATGAAGTGAAGCTCACTCACAACAATCATGTTGTCCAAGCTACATATAATATGTAGGCTTGGCACAATGCTTTAGGTGAGGCCTTCCCCACTTTGGGGGTTGAATATGCTAGTGCTTATACTATAACGAGTTCCCCTTGTTAGATGCATATGTGAACCATAGTCTAAGATTGAGCAACCCAATGGTTCCATTGTTAGGACCTTTTATTGTGTGTATGATGTTATAGTAGTATGATTGACACAAGAGTGGTAATTCCCACCAATGCATTACAATATATGGTCAGATTCATTTATTCTTTTTCTAGGGTTGGTTCTTGGTGTATATCCTCTTCTTTTAATGTTTCTTGTTCCTTTTCTTCTTCCTCTTCACAATCTATGTAAAATAATTTCTTCTTAGCACACTAATGACCTTTAGTGTATTTTATACCACAACTATAACAAAGCCCTTTTGCTCTTTTTTACTCCATTTGTTGTGTTGTAAACCTTGTAGGTTGTGGGAGGCTAGGAGTAGCAAGACTTCTGTATCTATAATTGTGAGTGGTAGAATTCCTTGTTGCAACCATAATTTTTCTTTCAACTTTTCTTGACACCTTGAATGTCATCTCCAATGAATTATGTTCCCAAAGGCGAACCTCATGTTGGATGTTATCATTTAAAGTCCCTATGAATACATCAATCATACATTCCTCTAGAATATTTGTTACCCTGATATTCAATTTCTGGAAGTCCTCAGTGTGCTCTTCCATTGAGCCCTTTTGTTTGAGATTTATCAATTGGCTAAAGAAGGTGTTGCTCTATAAAAATTGACCAAGTTACAAGTGGTTTACTATAACAAAGTCATCACTACCATACAAACTTATTAGGTTCTAAATATAAAGATGCAATACATACCTTTTGTGAGCGTTGCACATCATGTAGTTGAAAATATTGCTCCATATGTAGTATCCGTGTTACTGGATCATTGCCATCAAACTTCCTCATATCAATGTTTGGAACGTGGTTGGTCTTCAACCCAAAGTTAAAGTCTCTAAAATCATGAATTACATTCCTTTTTTTTGTCATCACGAGTTTTGTGGAATACTTTGTCGCCATTAGGAAGCATTTTTTGTAGCAACTTTGTCAAACCTTCCTTCAAACCTTCCATGTCTACTTTTAAACAATTCATGTTGCCTTTTATTTCCGCTTTTAAACCATATGTGTCACCTTTTATTTATGCTTTTAAACCATCCATGTCCCCTTTTAAGCCACCCATGTCCCTTTTTAGTTCATCTTTGGTTGTTGCTTGTGAAAGCAAAATTTGTTGCACTTGGTTCGTAATTTTGATATATCTTATTGCAATTCTTCCTCTTCATGTATCATAGTAGAGATTTATGAGGGCTTAATGGGCGTAGAATTATTTTGTTTTGGAGGAATTTTAGAACCAAATACTGATATATATGCTTCAATATGCCCTTAGAATCACTTCAAACTGGTTTTTCAAACAAAAGTTATGCAAATTTTAAAAACACATGCACACCTTTTTCTTGCTTTTAGGAGCTCGATCTTGAAACAATTGTATCTCTGTATCCAAGGTCTGAAAGTCCATCTTGTGGTAACCATTTTACTCTTATTTCTAATGCTACAAGTCAGAACAAGATTGGATTCGTCGAGATAAAGTTATGCCCAATCTCCCACAATGGCCTGGTTATGGACTAGTCTAGTAGAGTGAACTTATACGGAATGCCATGAGTCATTTTTTCAACCTTTGTCCTTGAAAATGGTACACAAAAAACTACAATTTGTGCACTTTTAGTCTCTTTTTTACGAAATTCAAAACCGATGTTTTTAGATAAATTTAAGATGACTTTCCCTGGGTCACCTATTTGAGAATCAATTTTGGAGCATGCAAAAACCCTAACTTCTTTGGAACATATCTCAGAAAATATAGTGAACCAAGGTATGATTTTTTTTACATGAAATTAACTAAGAATTTGGCTACATGTGTTCAAAATGTCAGCTTCTAAAATCCTCGTAGAAAAAAAGTTGTAGCAAAAATTCCAAGATAACCTGTTTGAAACAACGAAACCCTAGAATCCAAAGCTACGATACCAAATGTTATGAAACCAGATCACAAAACAGAAGAAAAGATAGATTGATGACTTGAAAATTAGCCTCTTTGATGGGGAAACCTCCTTTACATCACATAAATTAACAATTCTTGGATGAGACAAATGACAAAACGTCCTTGGTATATATAGGAGTCTAATGAGTCACAATATAATGAGAGGCTACATACCAATAATATTGTAAGGGCACAACAATAACAATAGTGGGATTCTATGGGGCACAACAATAACAATAGTGGTATTCTATGGGGCACAACAATAATAATATGGGGGCTACATGGACACAACAATAATAATAAGGGGGCTACACTAACAATAACAATGAGGAGGCTACACTAGTATTATAGGGACCTAACAAGCTTACACAAAGGACTAGAAATTCTACCATATTGATCTATTTGAGAAATAAAATTTCAAGGGTATTCAATCTCTGGATGCCTGATAACCATTATAACTATGCAATCTTTTGGGTAGAGTTATTGATGGTACTTTTTTTTTGGTTAAGGAGACTAGGAGACCATCCATCACTGTATAAGAAGAGGAGGAGGAATATACAATGGAATACCTAGAATTTGGATGCACTTTAGAGGTTCATCCATGAGGTAGCTAGAGCTATTGACTTTTGGGTGAACATGATCATAGAATGATATATCATTGATTTTGTAGTAGATTTGAATCAATCTTTATCAAGTGCAAAAAAATAGCTTAGGGAGGGAGTTCACAAAAGATTTCCCTTCAACTTGATAACTATGACAACTTAAATCCTTGTATTAGTGGGTGACCTAAGATGGGACTAGTAAAAACAAGTAAATGGTAATTTTTTTTTTTTTTACAGAAACGGATAGAGTGATATATTAATTTCTGGCCAAAATGCCTCAAAACTGATTACAAAATGCTAACCAAAGTCTAGAAAACTCCTTGGCCAGGACCAATGTGTCTTTTTCTTTGCTATGCCAGAGATTTTTACAAGCTATTTTTCGGGCAACCGCCTCTATCTTTCCCACTTTAAAAATGCAGAAAAACTGCTCCAATAAAAGACAATAAAACATATTCACCAGACAGTTAAGGAATGGGATGCCAACCTTCTTCTCCATCTCTGAGGATGACTCCGAGAGGGAGGAGAACAACTTTATTAGCTTCAGCATCAGCATCTTTGTTGTTGTCTCTCTTGACATGATAGAAATTCAAGCTCTGAAAGGAATTTGACAGGGTTCTTATTCTGTTGATCAATCTAGACAATGTTAGATTTGAAGGGGAAGAGCTGTCTACAATGATTTTATGATAGACTGAGAGATTCCCATCACAATTGCATCGTTGATACCGAGAGATTTAAGTTGCTTCAGACCTTGGAGAAGGGCTAGGGCTTCAGCTTGGATGCTGGTATTGAAGCTCACTCCCCAGGCATATCTAAGAACAATTCTGCCATTAGCTTTTTTAACAACTCCACCAACTTCGTAACTGCCCGGATTGCCTTTAGCTGCCCCATCAAAGAAGAGAATGTTATGCACCTGCTTTGTGCAAAGAACCAAGAAATCTGAAGCATTAAGTCTAATTTGCCATTCTTTGAGAGAAATGAGAGTCCTGGCAATTTCAATGAATCGGAGGTCCAGAATATCGCTCCAAGCAGCATCATGGTCTCTTAGGCCTGCCCTGTCCAGCTGATCTCCAACACATTCCTTTAACTGGCTTTTGATTTTAACCCAGAAAATCTTGTGGTCTCTCTTCTTATCTATGAAAATCCTCTGATTTCTTTCCAATCAGGTGTGCCAACAAATTAGTTTAGGAAGAATGCACCAGGCAGCTTTGATATGTACATTCTGAGGAGAGCCTCCAGAATATGAACTCAACCAGTTTGAAAATAGATCAGGAATGATAATGGGGAGGACGAAATCCAAACTCCATGGGCCTAAGGCCTCATTCCAAAGATCTGCCACGAATTTACATTTGAGCATCGGGTGTGCAACAGTTTCTGCGTTTTCTCCACACAACGAGCAACGAGAGGGGCCAAGATAGTCTCTTTTTTGTAATCTATCATCAGTCAAGATTCTCTGATGACATAGGAGCCAACAGAAGTAGTCGATTTTAGGAAGCGAAGACTGGGACCAAATCCCTTTCCATGGTTTCAAATCTAGAGGAACGTGGGAATGTGATAAGATCTGCCTGTAACCCTGAGAGACTGAATAATGCCCATGAGTCGGACCCCAGCCACGGGTATCCAATTTCTTGCTCTTCAAAGGAGCCTTGCCATTTAAGAATTCTAAGAAGATTTCAAACTCATTAGATAGAATCTGGGGCACCTCAATGTTAATCCAGTTATGCCAGTCTCCATTCTCCCAATTAGAAATAACTCACAGAGTAATGTAACCTGCTTTGTACATCCAGTCTTTCAACAAAGTCAGGGAACGATCATCAACCAGAGGATCGCAACCCATTATACGATCCTCCCATATTCTAATTTGCTTGCCATTACCAGGGATCCAATGAGCATGTTGGGTAATTAAGAAGGAAGATTTTTCACAGAGCTTTTGAATTAGCGAGCCGGAGTTTGCTATGGGATGGTCCAGACACCTTTTTCTCTGCCCACAAAAGAATTTTTTCCATAAGGCGAGCTGAGCCCACCCTAGATTTGGGGCAATTATCCTCTAGATCAGCTTTGCTCCCAACGCAATGTTCTGGGTGCAAATATTCTTAAAATTCAATCCGCCTTCCAATCTGGGGATGGAGATTTTAGCCCATCTTATTAAAGGGATTTTATTTTTGTTTGCTTTCCTGCCTTTCCAAAAGAATTTTCTTATATGATCCTCCATTTTCTTCATAATTCCAACTGGAGCCAACATCACAGCAAAGTGATAGATGGGGAGGTTGTTTAGGACTGCTTTTATAAGCACTGACTTGCCTGCCAGATTAAGTCAGTTAAATCCCCAGGAGTGGATCTTAGATTCAAACTTTTCCAAGAGGGGCAACCAGTCTCTGCTGACAGCACGTTTTTGGAAAATAGGGAGACCCAAATACTTGAAGGAAGACCATGAAGAGGAGGCCGCGAAACCAAAGCAACAGGAGATGGCTTGCAGCGTGATGGTAGGGGTATTCCAGCAGTAGATATGGCATTTACCTTTATTGAGGTTGCTTCTTGAGTCTTCACAATATTCATCAACCACATCTTTAAATCTTTTAGCTGAGGACACAGAGGCAGCACCCGGCAAGAGGGAATCATCCGCAAATAATGCATGATTTATATTATTAACTCCTCTCGTAATGTTTAGGCCCATTAATTCTTGATCCTGTTGCTTTTTGTTCAAAATGAAGCTGAGGATAGAAGCTTGAAGGACAAAGAGCAGAGGGGATAGAGGACACCCTTGCCTCAATCCACGAGAAGCTTTAAAGAAATCAATGGCCCTCCCATTCACCAGAGGGGCTATCCATGGCTCGCTGATACAAGCCTTACTCGAGTTGATAAATCTGGATCCAAACCCAAATTTGCACATGACATCCATCAGAAAGCTATGTCTCACTCTGTCAAAGGCGTTTTCAAGATCTAACTTGACAACCATTCCTTTCTCTTTGCGAACCAAACTAGAGTGAATCGCCTCTTGGACCAGGATAAAGTTATCCACAATCTGTCTTCCCTGAATAAAACCTCCTTGGTTCGTAGGAATGATGTATGGGAGAATGATTTTTAATCTGTTGGCAATAACTTTCGTAATCAGCTTATAGCCTATATTACAAAGGGAGAAAGGACGAAACCTGCTGAAGGTGTTGGCACCTTTCTCCTTGGGAATGAGGGCCATGAAGGCCGAATTAGTGCTTCCCCCAATTTTTTGACACTCTTGGGATTTCCGAATCATTCTGCATAAGTATTTCTCCATAATTTTCCAACAGGACTGCAGGAATCTGGCAGTAAAACCATCAGGACCCGGGGCCTTATCCGGTTCCATAGCGAAGAGGGTGTTTTTTATTTCATTGTTAGAGATCTCAACTTCCAGGAATTGATTCTTTCTGGTGGCAATCAGGGAGGGCACCTCATTCACAAGGATAGAAACATGTCCCAAGGCCTCTTCTTCACTATAGAGGTTTTTGAAATGAGTGAAGGCAGCGTTCTTTATGCTTCGGATTTGTCTATGCGTGGTGGTCTCTACTTTAATTACTAAGATGGAGTTGAGGCATTTTCGGGCCTGAGCTTGCTTATGGAAGAAGAAAGAGTTTCTATCTCCTACCTTGAGCCAGAGACTGCGGGATTTCAGTCTCCAACACTCTTCCTTTGCCAAGCTAGCCTTAAGGAGCATGTGCTGAAGATTAGCCTCCTTGTCAAGTATTTCTTTGTGATCTCAACATTTTTCGAAACCAAATGATGCATCTCAAGCCGTTCTTGAATCATTTTCCTTTCCGTAGCAGGATTTGATAAGGTTTTTACCCAGGTTTTTAAAGCAGCTTTAACTCTCCTAAGTTTCTCCTCCCAAACAAAGAAGGCAGAACCTTTGACTGGGAGCTTCCAACTTTCTTTTATCAGAGGCAAGAATGACTATTCCTTGACCCAATGAGAGTTGAATTTAAATGGAATGGGACCTTGGTCCAAATAAGCCAACAGGTCAAGTTTAATGGGGCGATGATCGGAAACACTACAAGGGAGAATATGCATTCTAGACTCTACACCAAGAAGAAGGAAAGAACTTTGAACAAGGAATCTGTCTAACCTTGCAGCAATATGTCCTGGGCCGATTCTTTTGTTTGTCCAAGTCTACTTCCCGGACGTAGGCTTAATATCTATCATGTCCCAGTCTTGAAGCAAATCCTCAACCCATTCCTGTGCCGGGTCCCTAACAGTGCTTCCTCCATGTTTTTATGACAATGATAAGTTGAGATTTAGATCCCCTGCTATTATTATATTAGCCAAATCTTCAAAAACTGCAGACTTCTAATGGAGTCCCAGCAGTGCTTTTTCTCTCCTGCGCTGACAAGAGCATACACGTTAAAGAGGGAGAGAGTCATATATGTTTCTACGTGTTGTATCTTTGAGAACAACCAATGGGTGTTTTTTACTTCTTTGATCTTTATGAATTTGTTAGCATTCCAAATAGTGCCCAGTCCACCTGAAGCACCTCGAGCTGAGACTGCTTGTCCTTCGCTTTTCTTCCACAATTTCTTACCGATCTGGAGGAAGGCATAGTCCTCCATTTTAGTCTCCTGGATAAGGAGTAGATCGAGAGATTCTGATCTTATCAAATTTCTTATGGCTTCTTCTTTTATTCTGCTCTCCATATCCCTACAATTCCAGGAGACGATCTTCATCACTTGCTTTTTGGATGGTGAGCTCCCCTAGAGCTTTGGGACTGATTTTTGTTCTTCTTCAGAGTATTTGACAAGAGTTTCTCGAGGGTTGGTTGACTTCCCTGAAGTTTGTATTTGTAAGTCTCTTACTCTCTTTTTTCCCGAGCAGATTTTTGGCCTCTCAATGATCTTCTGGCCGAGGTTTGTGAAGCCCCTATTTCGCCTTCTTCTTCTGATTCCTACGAACCTTGCACTTCCTCTGTCTCTTCAATGAGTAACTCTTTTGATCTGTCTTCATTACTTTCCACATGCTTTGATCCCGAGGGGGACTCCTTGTGGGTCAATCCTTCCTTCTGCATCTCTGGTTCTTGGGTGCCTTCTATTGTTGAGCTTAACTGAGCAAATTTGTTTCCTTGCTCTTCCATGATAGGGGTTTGGTTTCTAGGGGTTGCCTGAGGGCCATTGCCCTTTGTATTACCAGTTTGAATGACTTTATGGGCATTTTTGGATCTTTTAACCTGAGTCCAACCTTCATCCTTGCCTTTCTCCACTTCACTAATCTTTGAACAACTTCGAGCAAAATGGCCATAGACATGGCATTTCCTGCACTTAAACGGAAGCTGCTCATAATCCAACTTTTGAACATGAGTCTAACTTCCAACCTTGATCTTTACTGCCTCAGGCAAACCAACCTCCAGGTCAACTTCAACGCAGATTCTAGCACAGTCGTATTGGTCTTTGTTGTTTTCTCGGTCAATGAATTTTCCCAAGGTGTTAACGATATGCTTTAGGGACTCCCAATTCCAGAAATGCACTGGCAGATTGGGCAGCCTAACCCACATAGGAACAACTGTGGGAACGTCAACTCCTGGGTCAAAATCGGGCGTCCACTTGTTGAGAGATAGCCCCTGAGGACCCATGAAATAGGGACCGTTTCAGAATATCAGATCCTTATCATCCTTGTTAGAGAATTCAAACATAAAGAATCCCTTCCCTAGAAAATACGAGGTGACACCATTTTTAATTAGTGGAGCCCAGTTTCTAGCAACCCAACTCTCTGTGGTTTTGGGGGAGGGCCAGAGGCCAGTGAACTATCCAACCAAAGCTCTCTCAGCCAGAGAAAGGGCGACCTGGATTGAACCCTCAGGGGGGAGCGAAATCTCAGGGATGTCATCCAATCATTTCACGAACTTCGTAGCCTCCAAAACTTTCTTCTTCGACAGGGATTCCAGGAGTTTGAGAAAAGATTCAGCATCAGAGGGGGGAGGCTGAGGGGGCGGATCCATTATTGCAGTGACCACAGATCCTAGCGATCAAGACCGATCCCCTCAAGCCATCGTAGAAGAGAACAAGTAGTGAGGAATAAAGAGCCCCAACAAATCCAAGACCAGAAGTAGAGGCTCAAAGTGCCACGCAGAGAGGCCAGTGCACCACATAGGGGCCAAGCACCGTGCGCAACCAAAACGAACACTGGGGGCTGACTCAACGCATTGTGCCAACCCAATGCGCCGTGACACCCAATCAAATCGCCGTGCAGGAGGACCGGAACATGAAACACTGCCCACAGGAGGTCAGCGGAGCCCACCGAAGCAGTCAGAGGGCCGAGCCAATGGCTTCAGGCGTAGAGGAGTTGTAGAGCGGCGGCTAGGTCTCAACACTCACTCCAAGTAAATGGTAAATGTTACCATGGAGGAAGCATTGTATTTGGAGAGAGAAAAGTGAGCATTTGAGAGGATGTAATAACTGAGAATTGGTGGTTGAACAAGATGAAGGAGATTCAACAAAGAAAGTTGACGGTGAAGGAGACAATGAATGAAGAATGGAGTATTGAGGCACACCTAAAGGAATCAGAGGTGTTGTGGATGCAAGGAGAAAGAGTCCATTGATGGTTGGAGGGAGGAGGATTAGTAGCATAAAGAGTCCATAAAATGGATATGAAAGAGGAGAAAAGCCTAGTGAGTTAGAGGAGCTCACTAGGGAAGGAAAGAAATTACAAAGGAAAATTCAATTAAATGAATTAAGAATTGAGCAATAAGGAGTTTCACTCAAAGGAAATGTATACCAAGGCACTGAAAAAAATAGGATCATTATGTTAGGTCCCTCTACTACTAGTGTAACCCCTTATTGTTAATAGTACAACCCACTTATTATATTATTGTGCCCATGTAGTCCCCATATTTTTACTATTATGCCCCATAGAAGCCTACTATTGTTATTATTGTTCCCTTACATTATTATTGTTATGTCAACTTTGATTATATTATGACCCCTTAGACTCTTATATATAGAAAGGAGGTCTTGTGATTTTTATCATCCAAGAATTGTTCATTTGTGTAATGTAAAGGAGGTTGCCCCCTCGAAGAGGCTTAGTTCTAAGGCATTGATCTATATTTTCTATCTTTTTGTGAGCTGGTTTCATAACATTTGGTATCAAAGCCTTGGATTCTAGGGTTTCACTGCTCCAAATAGGCCATCATTGAATTTTCGCTATAACATTTTTCTGTGATGTTTTAGAAGTGAAAAAAAAACCCATTTGCGACGAAATCACGTTGAACCTCGGGTTAAAACTTTAGAGCTTGTATCGCTATATTTTCAGAGATATGATATGAGGAAGTTAGGGCTTTTGCAAGCTCCAGAATTTCATCTAAAACAGATCATCGTGGAATTTTTGCTATAACGTTTTCGCTACAAAGTTTCAAAAGATAACAAAAAACCCGTTTGAGAAGAAATCAATCCAAACCTCAGGTCTATATTTTAGATCTTGGTTCACTATATGTTTAGATATATGATCCGAGGAAGTTAGGGTTTTGCAGGCTCCCGAATTACATCCTAAACAGGTGACCTTAGGAAAATTGTCATAACTTTCTCTCTGAGCATCAACTTGAAATTTCGTAAGAAGTTATAGAAAGAGGATGAACTGTATTTTCTTTGGGTATAATTTTTAGGACCTAAGGTTGAAACAATGACATGTGGAATGTTGTATAATTTCACTCTGCTGAACTAGTCTATAATTAGGTCATCGCGGGAGATTGGGAATAAATCTTTCTTCGGGAATCCAATTGTGATTAGACTTGCAGAGTTAGAAACAGGACTCAGAGGGCTATTACAAGCTAAAATTTTAGAACTTAAAGATTCGAAATTACAGAGTTACAATCGTTTCAAGATCGAGCTCCTAAAATCAAGAGAAAGCGAGATGAGGAAGTTTGATGACAAGGATCCGGTAAATTGGATACTACAAATGGAGAAATATTTTGATATACATGGAGTACCACTATTACAAAAGGTACGTATTGCATCTAATTATTTAGAATCGAATCAATTTTTATGGTATAAAGAGCTTTGTTCTCGTAAACCACTTGTCACGTGGTCAGTTTTCATGGAGGAAATGATAACGCATTATGAGGATACCAAGAGCAACACCTTCTTTAGCCAATTGATAAATCTCAAACAAAAGGGTTCAATGGCAGAGCACATTGAGGACTTTCAAAATTTGAATATAAGGGTAAATGATATTCTAGAGAAGCAAAAGATAAATAGTTTTATCTATGCCATGGACGCTGATATTGGAAGAAAGGCATGGAAGATTTGAAGAAATACATGGAAGGTTTGAAGGAAGGTGGGACAAAGCTACTACAAGAAAGGCCTCCTAATGACAAAAGGATCAAGAAATGTCAAAAGAAGAGGATATACACCAGGAACCAACCCTAGAGAAAGAACAAATGAATTCAACCATATATTGTCTTGCAATGGCAGGAATTACCACTCCTCAAACTCTCAATAGAAGGACATATCAAGAAGAAGAAGGTTCAAACAGTGAAATATCAGGAAGAAAAATATCAAGAAACATCAAAATAAAAGGATACTCACAAGGAATCAACCCCAAAGAAAGAAGAAATGAATCCGACCATATCTTGTAATGCATTCGTCGGAATTACCACTCCTCAAACTGTAAAGATAGAAGGACATATCAAGAAGAAAAAGGTAATAGTGTTGATTGATTCGGGTAGTACCCATAATTTTATTAATTTTAATATAGCCAAGGACTTGAATTGCTTCCCAGATCCAACACCAGAGTGTGAAGCAATGATTGTAAGTGGAGGAACCATAAATTTCTCTGGAAAGTGCCATAATATCAAGCTATCCATGGGAGAATATGTATTGAATAGCCCAATGTTTTCTGTTCCAATGGGTGGTGCTGATGTTGTATTAGGAGTCCAATGGCTACAATCCTTGGGTACAATAGCTTTTAAGTTTCAAGAACGTTTTATGAAATTTTCTTTGGAGGGAAAGAAAGTTGAATTAAGGGGTATCACAGGGAAACCAGGAAAGATAATCAACTCTGACGGAATGACAAAGCTTCTAAAGAAAGAACAACGAGGTGTAATTGCACAATTATGTTCGCTAACTGTTCGCACATCGAAATCATGTATTTCTCCAGATCTCCAAAAAGTCTTGGACAATCATTCCAATGTATTTGAGACTCCCAAAGGTCTCCCACGTATTCGTGATCATGATCATGCTATTCATTTTATTCCAGGATGTGTTCCTCCAAATGTCAAGCCTTATAGATATCCATATGCCCAAAGGAGTGAAATTAAACATATGGTTGCAGAAATGGTAGAGGCTGGTGCAATTATCAAACCAAATTTGATAAACAAAGGAAGGTATGAATGGAAGAATGGCGAAGTAGGGTGGGAACTCATTCAAAAGTTTTTGAATATCCCAGTTCCAACAATATTGCCAGAACTTGACAAGGAAGGAAAAAGCATATTGGAACCTGAAGCATTTACAGAACCGAGAAGTCGACAGCTACGAAATCGATCAATTTCAAAGCATATCATCAAGTGGAAGAACTTACCTATTGAAGATTTCACATGGAAGGACAAGAATTTTATACAAAAGCATCAAGAACTACTCAAGCGTTGAGGACAAAACTTTTTGAAGGAGAGGGGTATGTTAGGCCCCTATACTACTAGTGTAACCCCTTATTGTTATTAGTACAACCCCCTATTATATTGTTGTGTACCCATGTATTCCCCATATTGTTATTATTGTGCCCCATAGAAGCCCACTATTGTTATTACTGTTCCCTTACATTATTATTGTTATGTCGGCTTTGCCCCCTAGAAGAGGCTTATTTCTAAAGCGCTCATCTGCCTTTTCTATCTTTTTGTGAGCTGGTTTTATAACAGTTTCCTCTTCGTTCAAACCTCTCAATCCCATTAGAAATTCTCTTGGATCTGTTAAAGACCCTGTCAACCCTAAATACATGAAAGGTGTTTACTTGGTTCCTTGTTCATGTGGTATTCCCTATATTGGAGAAACAGGTCATTCCATTAACCAGAGAATCCATTAGCATGCAATAGACATTAGGCATAATCGTTCCCACTCATCGGCTCTAGTTGAACATGCAGATAAATCCAAACTCTATGTTTGTATTGAGGACTCCAGAGTCATTGCTAGGGTTGATACTTCCACCATAGGAAGCTTAAAGAGCCTATTGAAATTGAGAGGTATGCTAGAAATCTTCCAAGGATGATGGTTGGAAATTGAGTAAGAGCTGGATTTCAGCCCTTTCTTCATCATTCCACCCCCTGTCTCTTCCTTCTTCTTTTTAACCCTTATAGTCTTATGAATATATCAAGTACTTAGAGTTTATTTCTAAATATTATTTATTTGTAATATTATTTACCCACTATTTTTTACCATTTATGGACCCCTATAACTTTATGACTATTTAAATTTTGCAATATTATAAATTGATTTGTTTATATAATTAAAATAAATAAACTCCTAACAACTACTTTTATATAAAAACAATATTTTGTAACTATTTCTAACCCTATATTTGTATATTTATTAATTTTTTGTGATATTATTATAAATTAAATTAATTTTAATTTAATTAAAATTAAATAATATAAACTTCTAACTACTTTATAGATATATAATATTCTATAACCAATTTTTAAACCTCTATAATTTATTATTATTATTTAATTTTTGCAATATTATAAATTAATTTAATTTGATATAATTAAAATATACAAACTCCTAAACAACTACTTAATAACAAATAATATTTTGTAACCAATTCCTAACCCTATAGCATTATTTTAATTAATTTAAGAAGTATTCTTACTATATTAAGAAATTAAGATAATATATTTATTATATATATATATAATATAACTATATATTATATATTAATTATATTATATATATATATTAGAAAATAAATAATACTTTACAACCAATTCTTAACCCTATACTTTATTATTATTTTAATTTTTGCAATATTATAAATTTATTTATTTAATATAATTAAAATAAATAAACTCCTAACAACGACTTTAATAAACGAATAATATTTTGTAACCAATTCTTAGCCGTCGTAGTATTATTTTAATTAATTTAGAATTATTCTTACTATATTAAAAATTAACATATATAATTATGATAAATAAATTCCTAACAACTACTTTATAACTAACTGTATAATATTTTAATAAATAATTCCTAACAACCAATTTAGAATATTATTTTATTTACCTTAATAATCGATTCACTAATGACTTGTTTTCAATGGCTAGAGTTTGGGCAATGATGCATCCATGCTATTTATTCTTGAAGATGAATTGATTTTTTCACCTTGTTGTGAGAATGAACCACCTTAGTTGGTTCAAAACGTCGACCAAATCCTAATGATGTGATTAATCCGAAAGACATTTATTTACAATATGGATAACAAAAGTCTTATATCTAAGATTTTGAAAAGATTAATGAGGATTTACCATGGGGATGGAAAGGAGAAAAAGGGTTTAATCATTCGTGAAGGTATCAGGTTGCAAATGATATATTCATTTAAATTATTTTACCATGGTCATTTTGGAAAGTCATTCAAAGAGGAAGGTAAGAAATTCATTTACAATAATTTACTTTGTCCTTTATCTAATTATTTACGAGCTAACTTTGGTTTATTTAATGCAGGAAGCTAATTATAGAGCAATTAAAATATTTGAGCAAGAATTAATATAAAAGAAAAAATTATATGACGCCTCCACTAATCTTGGAAGAGTCATTGTACGTGCCCACTACTATCCCTAGCAGTTATCCTCTGGCAGTTACCATGCCGTTTTCAATGGACCCTAGTTCCTCGTGTCCGGTTGATTCTCTACCTAATGTCTCCCCCTCCTTGGCTAGATTCAGGCTACCATATCCCCTCTCTAGCATCCCTACACTTTCTAATCTCTTGCATTGGTTCTAAATCCCCTATTTTCCCGCCGAGCTACACCCCCTCTTCCTCCGCTGTTGATCCCCATCTCCCCTCTTCCTCTGTGCTAGTTACCCTGCCTCTAGTATTATCCTATGGCCCATTTATTGATCACCTGGATAGCCAGCCCTTAGTATCTGGACCGTTCTCCTCTAGGTACTTTGAAGGGACGCCGACTATATTGGCGAAAGGTGATTCTGACTAGCAGGAGGACAAACAGGACCCCCCTCCCAAACCCTCTACGACCCCTCGAAATAGCAAGCTACTGAAGAAAGCGAGGAAGAATAAGTGTGATAAGGCAAAGAACTAGGACGTTTCACTTTGCTTGGGTGAAGGGATCCAGATGGGGGAAGTAGTGGATATTGCAAATCCGGTTCTGGTAGGGCGGGTTTGTGGTCGTTCCTATTCGATAGCCAGACTTCGATTGTGGATTACGGAGATTTGGGGGCCAAATTCTTTCTGAGTTGTCCTTTGTTACTAGCTTTGCGCGAGGTTGGTTTTCTCTACGGTTTCAGCGTACATACTACACATCGTGGGTTCTCTCCAAGTATTGACATATAGAGCTCACCCCTGTCCTTCTCAAGTGATGGAGCCCTATGTTTGATCCAAAGCGGGAACAATTGGGAGCGGTCCCCTTTTGGGTGTGTCTCCCTGGTCTTCCACTTCACTTCTGGTTTGATGTTATATTCAAACAAATTGGTAATGCGTTGGGTACCTACCTTTACCATGACAAAGCCTATATCACCTCTGGTAACATGTCTTCGACTCGCATTCTAGTTCACCTAGATACTAGGGAACGAATGGAGGAGCAAATAACCCGATATTGGAAACAATTCACTCGTATTTAGTTCCTGGATTATGGAGGGGTTCCTTTTAGGTGTAGGCGTTTTCATAAGGAGGGGCACTTATTTAAGGATTGTCCTTTGATTAATCTCAACCCCCTTCTTGATGAATAAACAAAGGCTCATGGGAAAGTTCCGGGTGGACATGTAAAAATCACTCCTACTAGTTCAGCTCATCTAATTTTAGCTAAGTCTTGTGAGAAGAAGTGTGGCACGAATCTGATCTGACCTCCCTCACCTCCTCTCACCAGAGCTCGAGCGACAACTACTGATGTGCTTTCTTCGGGTAATCCTTTCCCTTGTTCTCTTGTTAATTATTTATATTTTACTGAGTCTTTGTTGGTATCCTCATCTTCTTATTGCATCTCTGCACATACATCTGCCTCTCCCCCCTAACCTTCCCCTTGGCTCGACCCTCTCCTACTTTTTCCATTACATCTCCCTTATTGTTGGACCTCCCTCTGTTAGCCCCTCTTTTGGAGGCATCAGACTCCTCCCGCCCCACCCATTCCTACAACCTTCGATCCTTGGAACGAGCATCGATTATGGATCACTATGGTATTGGAATCATTTCCCCCCCTCCTCCCCCCAAACCTCCTCGGGGTCGTCCCTCCTGCATGTCTAAAGCCAAGCAACAAGAGGGTTTAGATATTGTTGCAGGCTGTCAACTTTCCATTGACCGGGTTCTTAGAACATAGAACACCCTTCAGTCCACTCCCCCGTGAAGTGGCTCTCCCTTAATTGTCGCGGGCTAGTTAGTCCTACTTAAAAACTAGCTTTCAGAAGACTCCTGGATGCCAAGCGAGTGGACGTTCATTTCTTTAGGAGACCCTTCGACTTATTGATCAAATCATACCTACATTGGAATCTCTGGTATCTAGTTGGAATTTCCATGCTCTTGTTGTATGAGGGATATCTAGGGATATTGCTATTGGATATAACCCTTGATCAATTAAACTATCCAATATTTGGGAGGTCATGGCTTCATTGGGCCTGATATATTCTCATCTGTTTTGGGCTTAGATATTCGATTGATTAATGTCTATGGACACTTCCATAATAGGGTTGTCTTTTAGGAACAATTCCTCAAATCAGGCCCTTTACAAGTTGATAATATCATCTTGGGTGGTGACCTTAATTTCTCAATTGGACATGATGAATCCTGGGGTCATAATGCCTAGCTCGATCCCTTATCGGATACTTTTGGAACCCTTCTTGAGGATCACAAGTTCATTGATATACCCATGCCTCGCCTCTAGCCCACTTTGAGGAACATAAGGACATATGAGGCAATGTTGGCTCATAGCTTGGATCATTTTCCCATTAAGGAGAGATTCATTGGGAACATACACAATTATAGATAATGGGTTGGTTCGGGAGGGTTATTGGATCACTCTCCCATATATCTTGAGATTAGTGGTGTTGATCGTAAACCTAAAGCACCTTTAAAATTCAATGCTACTTGGTTGAAGGATCCCAACTATCTTAGACTAGTCTCTTATTATTGGAAGCCTCATCCCCCTATATCAAGTCGGTCTACTTTAGAAGGATTCTCTAGCAATCTAACAAATCTCAAGTGATTATCTATGGGATGCGCTCATAGTAAGCAACTATAGGATGAAAACACTCTTCTATCTGTTGAATCTGAGATTGCAAGCCTTGGGGATGAATATGGTAGGGGATACCTATCTGATGCTACTAAGTCACACCTCATTTCCTTAGAAATTGAATGGGACAAAATTTTAAAGGACAGAGAGGAATCCCGGAGGATTTGGAGCAGATATATCTAGTTGAAAGAGGGTGACGATAAGACTAAATTATACCACAAGTATGCCAATAAGCGCCATGCTATCAACACCATTTGGCAGTTGACTACTGAACAAGGTCAGAGAGTTCATTATTTTCATCACTTGGCCTATTTAGGCTCATCTCGCTTCAGAAATATTTATAGAGCACCATGTGAAGCATCATTGTCAGATATTATAAAGGTGGCAATCTTATTTCCTCGGTTTGTGGAATAGGGTGATGCTGCTAATCTCCTCAAACCTGTCTTAATGGGAGAGTTGGATAATACCCTTAAGTGGTTCAAGAAGGACAAGAATCCTAGCCCAGATGGCTGGCTGATTGAATTATATCTAGCTTTTTTTTACATATTGGGGGAAGATCTACTTCGTATCATTGAGGATTGTCATAACTTTGGGTGCATGTATGAGGCTTTCAATTCTACCTTCATTTCTCTCATCCTGAAGTTTGATTGCCCTAAAACCTTCAATTATTTTCAACCTATCTCCGTTTGCAACTGAATTTATAAAATCATTGCCAATTGGCTTAGACCCATTCTCTCCGCTCACATCTCTCCCGAACAATTCGCCTTCCTTAATAATCACTAGATTCATGATGTTATTGGTATGGCCCAAGAAGTCTTCACTCTATCAAAATCAAGAAATTGAAAGGTATGATCCTCAAGATAGATTTGGCAAAGGCTTTTGATAGCACTAGTTGGCTATATCTGCATATGCTCTTAACTCACTTGGATTTTTCTCTAGAGTTTATTAACTAGATCATGTGTTGCATTACAAAGGTTTCTTACAGTGTTCTCATCAACAGATCTGCATCCCGCTTTTTTCATGCTAAAAGGGGACTCCAACAGGGCTGCCTCCTCTCTCCTCTACTATTCCTGCTTATTATGGAAGGCCTTAGTCACCTTATCTCTGAAGAATGTAAATTTGGACAGATACAGGGCATAAAGATTACCAACAATTGTCTCATAAAAAATTTATTTTTTGTTGATGATGTCCTTATTTTTCTTAATGGAGGTATCAGGGATCTGTTCAATCTACACTGCGTTATGCTCCTTTTTTGCACAACTACTGGAATGGAGAGTAATACCCGGAAATCTACCATCACAACATCTGGATGTTCACCTAATGAGATTTAATATGCTCTTCATAGATTTCGATATTCTCTCTTCTACTTGGATGATAGCCTTAATTATCTTAGATTTAGGCTTAATCCCCTCCATTTCTAGATTGCAGATTGGACTTGGTTGGTTGCAAATATTGGCATCATAAGTACCTTTCCAGGGTTGGAAGGCTAGTGCTTGTCAAATCTGTGTTGGAAGCGACTCCAGTGTACTAGATGTCGATGCCTTGGATCCCAAAGGGAATTCTCGGGAGAATTCAACAGTTACACTGTAGATTCTTATGGAAGGGAAGATAGGATGGTCATATCTATGCATGGATTCATTGGGAGTTGATTGCCCTCTCAAAGAAATGGGGCGGTTGGGGATTAAAAAAACTCGAGTACTTCTCCAGTGCTCTGGTGGCCAAAATGGGATGGCAGATCCTCATGGCTCATATTTTATGGATGGAAGTCGTATTTCACAAATACATTTGGCCCCTAAATCCTCTTGATTGGATTTAGCTTCCATCCTATCACAGGACTGGCATATCCATGATTTGGAGAGAGGTACTCAAGTCTATTTGATATGTTTGCGATAGGCTTACCTGGAGGATCAGGTCAGGCTCCTCTGTGCGTGTTGGGTTCGACCCATGGATGAGATGTGGTAATTTTTATAAACTCCAACCTGAGCTAATCATTTTTCTATCAAATAGTCGTATCACTCATCTTAACCACGTTGCAGATCCAAGGAATTCTAATATGTTCACAGAGGCATGGAATTCAGTTGCTCATCTAGGGTACCTGACATATGGCATCAAGATTGGATCACATATACAATCTTTCTTATAGAATCTCATGTTAGGATTATCAATGGGGATGACAAATTGTTTTGGGCACAGGAGAAGTATGGATTATATACTCCGAAAGATGGTTACCTTGTCATTTACTCTGCTCACAGGCCGCCAATTTTTGACTGGTGGTGGAATTTACTTTGGAAACTGAAAGCCCCTCCGTGCACTAGGATCTCTATGTGGACTGTTCTTCGACATAAAGCACCCACCGGGGGAAATCTTATGAAGCGATCCTTCTATGCCCCTACATGGTGTTGTGTATGTCGACAAGAAGCTGAATATATTGAACATATCTTCCTCCATTGTCCCATTATTAAGGATTTTTGGGCCGTGATCCTCTCCTCCCTCTCAATATCCATCAACTGGCATGGAAATTCCATCGAGGAGGCTTTGCAATCTTGGTGGTCTTTGGTCAAACCACTAAAAGCCAGGAATCTCCCTTTATTGGTCTATTGGGCTATTTGGATAGCTCAAAATAAGCTTATTTTTTGTTATTCATTACCCCTATGGCCCCATGCATCTGCCCGCATCTTATCTATTTATTCCTCTATTCCAGATGAGGATAGACCTGTCCCCCAGCGTACCATCTCTACTGAAGTCATAGACAAGAGCATCCCCTGGGCATACTTTGATGAATCTTCATAAGCCATGGGATGTGTGGGGGGGGGGGGGGGGGGGAGTATTACTACATTTATCTAAGAACCATTTCTTTAAGATACAAATGGGGTTGGGTACGGGGACTAACAACTATGCTGAGATGATCACCCTTAGACACCTCTTGCATTTTTCCTTAGAAAAACAGTGTAGGCATCTACATGTTTTTGGAGACTCCAAGATTATTATAAACTGATTCAACAACATATCAAACTATCATGCACACACTCTAAGGCATATTTTGGATGATGCACTTCATTTAAGGGTCCATTTTGACTCCATTGTTGAAAATGCAACAAGATGATGGAGATTAGTGAAAAGAAGTTGCCTTCACTAAGTGGGCCCGCAGGCTATTTTTGGCGCAAAGTCTATTTTTAGACTATGTCTATTTTTAGACATATGGATCATGATCTAGAGTTGCAGGGTTCTATTTGTGGATGATTGGTCATGTTGGTAAAAATAGATTGACTTCTATTTTTAGACATATGGGCGGAGTCTATTTTCAGACTGCAGGCTAAAAATACAACAGTCGAATATTATTAGCTCTTAATAATATTTAGACTATAAACATTATCTTATCCTCTTGGAGCACTTCAGTTCGAGCTACAAATGTGGCACATGCAACTTCCAGAAGGAAATATGTGTTTCTTGTGTGTTAACTTGAGCTATTACATGGAGGACTTCAGTTAAAACTTCAGTGATTGATTTCTGTGGAGTTGGATCAAGAGTTGATGGAGTTGTGTTCAGTTTGACTTAGTTGAACTAGTTGTATTTAGTCTAATTGATCAATAGACTAAGTCATGAGTGGTGTGAATTAGTTATTAATTAATTCACTAATTATTAACTCATAAAGCAACTGAAGAATACATCAGTTAACTCAGTGCATGGACGGTTCAATGGAGACAAGTGTTAGAGGTGAGTAAAAAGGCAAGATAGATGTTAGTTGTGACTATAGTTGTGCATGTGATTTGCATAATCAATGGATTGAGTAATGCCAATGAGGATTGTGTGGTATATCCAAGGGAAATACGAATTTGGATGATTCATTCATCAGTATTCTCATGTAGGATTGCGCAATGGAGGCAGGCAAGCAGCGAAAGAGATTTGAACCTGTGATTGATTCAGATCTGAGCTAGTTTGTGTGTAACAGGTGGAGATAGTACTGAGTACTTGTGAGGAGTATTGTATTATGTATTGTTACATGTTCTCAATCAATATAATATACAGATACTTGAGGGGTTTTCAGCTGTATGCTTTCCCCGTGATATACTGTGTTGATATGTTTGATTGATGCTTCAATGTGCGCGTGCGATTGTTTCTTAATTCCGCAAAATTGATGATCAACATAGAGGAGGTTATGTATTATGCATGATTCCGCAAATAGTGTATAATCAGGATAATCTCTGTGAATAAGTGTCATATTGTTCAAAATTTCTACATCCATTGTATGTCATCATATCTATAGGAAACGTAATCAAATTTCTGACCAACTTTCCAAGGAGGTTGTGGTCAGGCCTCAGGATACATGGTTGATACAAGAGTAATAGGATATGGACCACTACTAGTACTTCCATCGGCCATTCATCAACATTCGAACATAAGGGTCGTAAGGGCTTGTTTACTTGATTATTTTGATCTATACTTGTACATG
Source organism: Pinus taeda (assembly GCA_000404065.3). Classification (NCBI taxonomy): domain Eukaryota; kingdom Viridiplantae; phylum Streptophyta; class Pinopsida; order Pinales; family Pinaceae; genus Pinus; species Pinus taeda. Next base: position 73,388 of record APFE030670516.1, on the reverse strand, counting down.
TTTCTCACTGTACAAGTTTTTTTCTATATTATCTTTTGACATGTAATTATGCACTTACTACCAACATACACTGAGGGGTTCTTTACCTACTTCGTATTTGAAGGGAAAGTCGCCCCATCTTACAACATATGCTTCCTTATGCATCTACAACATGTAATTTTCAAATATTAATGGAAATTACGATTTTTCCTTAGGGGAAAAAAGAGAGGAAATTATTAAAGTTTTCTTTTAAGGTTCAAGAGTATGTACAGTCTTCCATGGTTTCTGAAACATGTTGGAGCTTAAAAATAATTCCTATTTTCATTTTTATTATTCAAACAATTATAAAAGAAACATTCATTCAAGAGGGGGGGCGAGGGCGGCGGGGAGGGTGGGGGCGCGAAGAGGAGGATAGCTTTGGAGACAAAAACAGACTTATGATACTGGATGGTCTGATTGCACTTGTTGCACAAACCAACCAATGATTCTTTTATAATCTTTTTATATGCAAATTGAAAATCATATTTCTTCAGTTTTCCTTTTCATTTTCATTTTGTTTTATGTGCGTATATACTGATGTAGTTCGTAGTTTATACAATGGACCTGATCGCTTGTTTATACTGCATTACTTAATTCATATTCCTCTCCAATATTAATATTATCAAAGGTATTCAAGTTGGGATATTTGCACGTTGTATTGTTTAATCAATAAAAAACACTTGTTGTTTCTTAGTTTTATTACAATATTTCATGTAGATGTATGTATTACACCAGTGTATGTTCCTTTATTCATTTTTATTCCTATAATTATGTGCTTGAATACAGATATATGTCGACAATCTGGTAGTTGACTTGATTAGCACCATTTTGTCACAACAATTAGACGATGTGCTTTTTTCTAGGTATTCATACTATCAGTAAATGAACATGTCTTAATGCTTGCCTTTTGAGGGAGAATGGAATGTAATAATATGTGATATTATTCTATTTTGTTGTTTTTCATCATGATGAGAAGCCAATAAATGGGGATCCAAGTACATCTAACACTTCATTTATTTTAATTTTCTGTCATATTCATCTCTAATTTGTGTTTTTATCATTTTCTCATCACATAATTAAGGTTTTGATTGTAATTATTGATATATTAATTATTGTAAGTTCTCTTTCCCAAATTTTAACCTCTCTTCCTTTAAACAACACACTTTCATATTGATAACCTGACCATATTAATTTGTGCAATTAGAAAATTTACTTAAATTCATTAAACGTGGGGAATAACCCCTATGGTGAAAGGGAAGCCAACCCTTGTCACGTAAAGCGGGGGGATTTCTAACCCTCATTGAATTCCATCTTAGTTTGTTGTCAGTTACGAGGACAATCTAAGAACTAACATTCTTCTGATGTCATTATCCAGGAACAAAGGTGTAGGTATTGTTTCCTCTAGTAACTAAGTTAATGATTAAATGTGTGACCCATTGGTGGAAAAAATCATGGTTGTATGTGCCTTAAAGGATTTATTGTAATTTTTTATTGTCTATTTGTTCACCTGGTGACTCTTTAGTTATTCGACTTGTTCATTTTTGTTTCAATGGATTCTTCATAGATTTCTTCATGTTTTTCTCCTTTGAATTTTTCTAACATTGTAGATTATCCACATGATATACATAGACATATGGTATGCTTACTTGCCCGTTTTTTGTGATGACAAGGATGATGATCTAGTACAACACCTCATAGAATTCCACAACTGCATTCCAAAGATGGGAGGACACCATGAAGACGTTCTCATGAAACTCTTCATGATTTCCTTGAAATGCAATGCTAAAAAATGGTATAGACAACTCCATTCTGGTACGATTTCCTTTCTAAAAGAATCTCATACAAGATTTTGTGACTATCGTAAATGGGGATCCAAGTATAGCTAACACTTCATTTATTTTCTTTTTCTATCATATTCATCTCTATTTTGTGTTTTGTCATTTTCTCATTCCATACTTAAGGTTTTGATTGTAATTATTTATCTTTAAATTCTTATAAGTCTCTTTTCCTAAATTTTAACCTCTCTTCCTTTAAACAACACACTTTCATATCGATAACTAGGCCATATTAATTTGTGCAGTTAGAAGATTTATTTAAATTTCATTAAGCACAGGGAATACCCCCCTATGGTGAAAGGGAGGCTAGCCCTTATAACCTAAAGGAGGATGGTTTAGACCCTCAATGAATGCCTTCTCGGGTTGTTTGTTAGTTACCAGGACAATCCGATAACCAACAAGATACAAAATGTGCTTATCATTCATCAAGAAAAACATTAAAGGACAATCGAGTTTCTCTAAGTTATTTTTTCTTTATGTTTGATATATCGCTTAACTCTATGTTTTATCATTGACATTTGTCTATCAATTTTCACTGATATTAATTTTCTAATCTCTTTTAATAAGGAATATATATTCTATCAACATCTTAGAACATTTACATATAGTGTTCTTTAACCTTTATAGTACTCCTATAAGTAAAATAAAAATAAAGCAATTAAGCTCAAGTTAAAGATAAGTTCAAGATTTACATGAATGCTCATAATGCATAGGAGCAAATAATCACACTATATTTACAATCGTATGAAAAGAATCTTTGTGTACTCAACATATCAAATGCAAAACAAAATACAGATCTTGTGTGCCTCTTATTGGAAAGATTCAAGGTAACTGCTATCAAAATTTTAAAAGCACATGTTATCATGCATAAATACTAATTATAAAATCCAAAAGAAAGCAAATCACGAGATCATATGTCAGGTTAAAAAAAAAAAAAAACGATATGAAATTTTCAATATGCTCAATGAGTATAAAGACTAGGTTGAGAAGCTTTATGATTTCTTGTTAATTAGCGATAGGGGCAACAATTACTTATATATGTGCATGATTATTTTACTACATAGATTGCAAGGATGCTATACTCAATGAATATATCAAGTTTGTTATGTCAAGCGTGTCATGTTCATTTTGTTCTAGGTGAAGTAAAGTTAACCGATAGATTCACAAGCATCAATATGTAAATGAGCATTGACTTGTTTTGAGTTTCATTTTTCTCTATATTGATCATAATTGTATTTTTTATTCCAAGTAAAAATGATAGCACTTTCTTTTGTGGCAGAACAGGTAGTGTCTTATATCTGTGAAGCATATCCAAGTAACCAATTATCAATTCTTCCAATAGAGCAGCACATGTTTTTATTTTTATTTTTAAGACATGTCTAGGCAACTAACCAAATATGCAGAATTATGCAATAATCTCTAGTCACTGTGAAACATTATTACAGAAAATCTTTGAAATCTAGGAGAAAACTATAAATAGAGATCATATATACAAAGTATTTGCAATATTCAAGGCCTTACTAACATTTTGACGCAAAATAAATTGTATATTTACAACTATTACTAGCATCCACAAGATCTTTGAGAGAAAGTTGTTATTTGAAATATACAAATTGACCAAACCATCAATGGCTCATCATCCCATTAAGAAAATAGATCGTACAATCTTTTCACAAGTTTCTATGTACAATGGATAATAATATTTCATTCTACTTCATATCTACCTTCATGTAGTTTAAACAAGACTTTATATTCTATGATTTACTAGTTTTAAAAGTACAAGGGAAAAAATTGTAATACTATTTATCGTAGCGCAACGTTGTTAACAATTGGAGCCTATAATGAGGAAGAGTTCAATTCACAATTGTATATATTAACAATGGGAGACCCTCTAGTATTAAGCAAAAAAATCATTCATATATAAAGAAACACAGACACATATAGTGCATTGTTTGTTTCCTTTTTTTTCCTTTGGCATTCAGTTGAAAAATTGTAGTTAGTAATGCAACAGAGGACAAAGGAACATTCACATAGATATAGTATGGTATAATAAGCACATTGGAGTTACATATGTATCTCAATTATCATATTTCATATTTTTCTCCTCATTCGTTGTATCCATCTGCATAAGGGAAAAGTCCTTGATTCGGAAATTAAAAAAAAAAAAGACATAAGAACAACTAGTCACTAAAAATAAAATCCATTCAAAGTAGACATAACCACAAAAATCAACAATGCAGTGAACATAGTGTCAATGTATATTATAATTATGGATCCTGCAATAGAAATAAAAGCGTTCATTAGTATTTTTGTAGGAAGTCGTAGGTTGTGATTCATGGAAATCTCTAAGAGGAAAAATTCAAAAGAGGACAAATATCTTAATTGTCAAAATGTATGAAATGGATGGACACAAGTAGCTTTTTGTTGATCCAGTTCCTTGATCTAAGTGACTATGTTTTTAATTTTTAATGTGAAAATGTCTCAAATACAAAGTTTTCTTAGATGGAAAATTGTATATGATATACTAAGCATGTATTTCTGAAAAGTTGTTTCAACAATAACTAGGAAAGGTTATTTTTGTTGTGGCATTTGTAACATGCCATCAATTTTGCACCCATCTATTTCCAACGTGCATTCAACACTATGCTCATAAGTAAACGATGTTCTTTCTTTACAAAGTGTACATATATTTGTATTGGGATGAACAAGTTATTTTCACTTGTTGCAGTCTCTTGGAAAGGAGGAGAGAAAACATTTTTTTCTTTTAACACTCCTTGCAACTTCCTTGTGGAAATATTTGGTTGCTAGGTTCGAGTATGTGTAGTGCAAGATGCAAAATTTTGTGTACTGGAAGAAAATTTTTGTCAATATGAGAGAGAATGAATTGGAAAACATACCGGTGTTGTTAATTTAACAAAAGATAGCAAATATGCTCTTGAAATCTCACCATTCAAAGGATCAAAAAAAGTTGTTGATGTAGAGTGCAAGTATTGACAACCTTTCACATCATTTTGACAATGTTTTTGAATAAATATAGTGGAGTGGTTTTTGATGTCAATTCATGTTGTATTTTAAAAATGATCCTTGTGGCTATTGGCATTATGTTCATGGATATAGCTATTTTATGTTGCCATTGGTTCATGATGGTAGCTAGCTCATGTTCGCATTGATGTCCACCCTTGTAGACTAGTTGATGTGTAGATATCATTCATTGTAGCACGGTTGCAACTAGTTAAGTTGGCATTGGGATGATTATGTTGTCATTGATGTCAACAATATGATGTTAGACTCATGATGGTCAGATAATGGAATTGATTTGGTTCCTGATGCTACTACAGGTGGATGATGTTGATATACATGTGATGGAGATGATGGTTGGCACACTAGTTGAGTTGGCAACTAGGTCTTCATCTAGGTCTTCATGCTTACGCTCATGGAGATGACTTACTTCATTGATGGTTTGAAGTCATGATGATGATGATGATGATGATGATGATGCAGAGGTGCTACAAAGGTCTGTCAGAGGTGTTATAGCTTGTGGAGATAATTGTTGGAGAGTGGAGGACTTGTTGGCACTCTTTCCAACCTTGTTTGTTGGCCTTTTAGGTCAACCTGGCAATGACACTTGGGAGACATGTTTGATCCAATTGAAAATGTGTTAGAGGCTATGATAGAGGTTTGGAAGCATGTTTATATGTTGAAGAATGTGATCCATTAGCTGGAAAAGGTTCTACTGAAGTTCCATGGTTTTTCCTTGTGCTCTGCCCTATTCGCTCACATGGAGGCTTGTCCATGTGACTGAAAGGTGCCTTTTGTTGGGAGACAGGCCTATGCAAGCAACTAAAGGCTCTAGTCAAGTTTATCTAGTGTTGTGCATGCAACTGAGCATTTTCACAAGTAATCTTCCACATTCCTCGCACAAATCGGATGAAAATTGACATAGAAATTCCTAGAGACTTCTAGATGAATTAGAAAAGGTCAGAAATGGTTTCTTAAGTCCTCCAACTAGTGTGAAGTAATTTAGTGCACTAGTAGTGACGTTAGTGGCTAGATATTTTCAAGTTTGTGCACTCTTGATCCTAGCCCCAAGATGAATTTCGCCCAACACATTTTATATACATCATCTTGGAGCTGAACATTGGTTGGTTGAGTATGAGAGTGTGTAAGAGAAGGTCACATAGTGGAGGAATGCTTCAGATTTGATTGAGGGCTTATATGCTTCAATGTGTAATGATAATGGCAGTGTTGTAGAAGAATTATGAAGCAGTGCATCAATATTCAGATCACACTTATGTTTATTGTAGGAGAGGTTTTGTTTGGAGTTTTGGAGTCGATTATATGTTGTTGGATAGTCATTTTTGATGGATAGATATGAGCCACTATTTTGCTAGTGTTGAGAGAAAATTGTTGGTGGTTTTTTTATTATGATTTGTAGACAGTCTTGTTGTTGAGATCATGATTGCAGAGCTAAATTCTTGTTGAGAAAAGTGTCTTGGATCCAGTTTGAAAGTTTATGAAATAAGGTCCACCTAGTGTAGATGAGCAGTGACTTCATGAGAGGGGAGAAGTGATATCAAAGGTTCAACAAAAGGAACATTTTCTCCATCTAATTGGAGTTGGATATTCAAATCAGATTTGGGCAAGGATTGATTGATCATGGTGGCCTTTAATGGATGGTAGTCCATATATTCATGTGAGAACAGAGAGTCTTCTGAATTGATCAGTAGAATCGAGTCTCCATGTTGATTAGAGTCATTTGATTGTATATGAGGTCGAGTCTCCATGTTGATGGGAGTCATCTTATCTATGTAAAAGACATATTTTTCTTAATCGAAGATTCAGAGCAGCACAACAGCAACAAGGGTGGTTTTTTACCCGACGAAGAGTTTTCCACCAAATATGTTATGTCTCTTGTGTGATGGTTTTTTTGGTTGTGTTTGATAGTTTTGTTGCTCTCATGGTTGTTTGATTTAACTGCTTACATTATTATATTCATGTGGATGATATAATATGTTGTTGGTTATATGCATGATTCATTAAGTGAAGTAATAATTGGTAAAATTGTTAAATAAGTCATACCGCTGATTCACCCCCCCGCGCCTCCCCCCTGTAGTGCTCAAAGGTTTCCAACAGTGGTTATCATTCAATTGCAATTGTAGTAAATCAGAGGACACAATTTTCTATTACCCTCTTTTCTTTCTCAGGATATTTTGAAACTATAATGCCTCTGATAAACTAGCTCAAGAACTTTGTGATGTAAATTGAAAGCTTGAATAACGTAAGTTAGGAAAAATGCATTTTGATTTATTAAGTTGGAAATGAATTAGTTATTTGTTTTTGTTAAAAAAAATGTACATGTACATAACTTAAAATAAGGAACATGTGCTAGCTAACAAAATATATATAATAAATAATTATATATTTTGGGAAAAAAAATGTGTCAAGGCCACTCGAGGGAGAGCGAAACATACTTTTTTTCTAGTTAGAGGACAGTTAAACAAAAGAGAAGTTAGTTATTTTTCCAAGAATGGGAAATAACAATTATGAGCTTGTTTGGAGAAAAAAAAGAAAGAGAGTAGTGCAGCATAGACTTGGTTGGAGAGAAATGCCAATTGAACTAGTGAGGAATGAAGAAATAGTTGGAAAGGTTCATGGTTGGAGATAAATGTCAATGAACTAAAACTCTTATTATGATCACTGTGGGAGATAAAAACAGTGATTTCAAGTCACCAGTGGGAGATAAATATTGATGCAAACCCCTTTTGAACAAGGATAATGCTTAGGGTTGAAAAAAAAAAAGACCTTAAAGATTATGGCATCTAAATGGAAAAGGGGGAAAATGTTGGGGGGAAGTTGGTGTAGAAAAAAGACAACATATGGTTGGGAGGCCCATAGAGGATGTTAACACATTTTTTTTTGGAAACATAGAGATAAGCACTGTTGTTCTTACAGTGAGGTAAAGTTACAATTGTTTTTGCCTTTTGTATTTTTTTTTTTAACTTATGTAAAGGAAAATTGAATGGTTATGTGGAAAAAAAATATTACTGAAAAAAGGAAATTACTTTGTTGTATGTGTGTTAAATACAGTTGATAAAAGGGAAAATTATTTCCAGGCAACGATGGTGAAATATTAGTACCTCTTTCTTTTTGTGTCTATCATTCTCTCTTGTGGACAATATTAGGAAACAAGAATTGGGTTAGAACCCTATGGTCAGCCATAGCCAACCATAGGATTTAGTCCCTAAATTCCATATGTATAAAGGTTATAAATGCAAAAAAAAAGGGGGTTTGTAACCTGCTTCCAAACTTAAAAAAAGAATAAAAATAAAAATAACCTCCTTTTCTGTGCAAAGAACAAAAAAAACTTCTCACAACTAGATATAATTAGGAACAATCATTGCATAGAAGCATAGTAAGCATAAATATATATTTTAAGTAGACTGTACACATTTTGTATATAAATATTTAAGTGTATTGTACACATCAAAACCACATTATCCTGTTATTAGATGGATTATGATAGCATGAAACAAAATTTCACACACTTAAAAAAAACAGGTGCTCTCACAAGAGAGAGAAACAAGGGTCTGGTAGAGAATAACTGTATACATGATAAAACATTTTGATTGCAGGAAAAATAAAATGGTCGCAATAGCCATAGTAAATTGTTCACAAGAAGTAATTACAACCCTTACAAATATGTATATAAAAAAATTATACAACTAGTCATCGCTTTCCAAAGTAAAATACCTTGAGGGCTATTTAAAATAAGACTATCTGCTTAGAAATAAATTTTTCAACTACAAGAAAACTCAGGAAAAGACCCCACCGAAGACTGAACCAGTCGGGATAGGGGTATAAGGACTTGGAAAGAACAACTAAATAAAAATAAAAAAATTAATTTGTAACTAAGTGAATGAACCTGGAAGGCGTAAGAATCCATTCACATCAGGAGAAGAAAGGTCGATTACTCAATGCACTCGAGGAGAGGTGATATATATCTTCTATTGGGTAGCCTAAACTAGCCCCCAAACATAAAAATAAAAAAAATAAAAATATAGAAAGAGAAACATAAATCCTAAGGAGGGAATACCAATAAACATTAAAAAAAGGAAGAAAATGTTGCAAATAATACTGAGAGGAGGGGTGAATCAGTATTATCTAGTCCTTTTAACAATTCTTCCTTATTTATACTTTGAATTATTTTTGCATATCAAAACAATGAGCATGAACAAGAAAAACAGACAGTCGCATCAAAGAACACCAGATATAAGGTGGAAACCCAATGTGGGTGAAAACCACCTGCTGCAATATGTCTCTATCTTCTTTCAAATTAGAAACTCCTTTTACAATTCTCTACAGAGAGCTACAACTCTCTCTCGTTTTCCAGTCTCTCCTGGAAGGGAGCTACAACCCCCTACTTCTTTTCTTTCAAGGATCACTTTTCATAAATTTTCAAACTGGATCCATAAACATCAAATGATCATCAAGTACCAGAAGTCACCCAGATAACCAGATCCACAATAACAGTAAACTAAACACAAAACACCTTATCAACAAAAAAATTAGTCAACAAAAAATCTTAAGACAGATACGCAATTTCCTTTTCTCTAGCCTGCATCGCTACGCACTTCACCTTTTGTGGCGTTGCGCACCTCCGCAGCTGCGCCTTCTGTGGCGCCTCCACACTGCGCCTTCGGTGGCGCCTCTGTGGCGTATCCTGTGGCGCCTCCGCACTGCGCCTTCTGTGGCGCCTCTGTGGCATCTCCGCACTGCGCCTTCTGTGGCA
>APFE030670516.1:0-52040 GCA_000404065.3 Pinus taeda | reverse complement strand
TCATATTGAGAGCCATGCCATGGGTGTTGCCATCAAGTACAATATCTGTAACATATAACCATACCAGAAACATAATGCCAACAGAAAACTCACAGGAAAAAGAATTTAAAACAAGGATTTGAAATTGCAACAACTACCTGACTCTGTGGAAAAAAATATATATATTACCTTGCGTGACTTACTTTCTCTCTCGCCACGATGAATCCAGTTCGAATATTTGTATCCCAATGTATCGTTGAGCATGTGAAAAAGGAAACATGAAACAATTAGTAGAAGATTTGTATTAAGCCTCATTCACATTTGTTCTTGTGAAAAAATTGAGATATAAAAAAGGGATCGTAGGTGAATACATATTACCTTTGGGAAGAATTCCATTCAAAAAAGAACTAATCTATTGTCGAAATGTATAACAACCCTCTTGTGACTGGTTATTGTTGCATTTTACCATTGTGTTAAAACCCTAACCCAAAATAGAGTCGGAGCAATCACCATGTGAGAAACAATGACACGAATGGTCATGTTAAAGGTGCTGGACCTGCCAACATGTAAGGGGATCTCCCCAGTAAGAAGTCCCAATTAGACCTCAAAACGTTTGGTGTAGGAGTCCCAGGAGTGGGTCATATGGTAAGGCCTTGACTGGGATTTCGCACATAGGCAAATAAGATGTCTTCGTTGGTAGTAAGGGTGTGACAGTTGTAGTAATATAAGGAAGGTGCATGAGAGGTTCTAACACACTGAAGGTGAGATGAGTGCGCCCATTGGAAACATGTGATAGCACTTGGCTTGGAAGGGAACACACGAGAAAAGATACATCACAACATGGAAGGAAAGTTAGCAAACAATTCAAAGTGATGGTTAAACCAACATAACGTTTCAGAAATATTTGTACATACTTATATGGAATAGTCTATACATGCATGCGTAAGAAAGCAAATACATATATCATTTAGAGTAAACCAGATAGCATAGAATATAATGCAACATATGCATGAAACATGCTAGCTCTTGTTATATTAAGAAGTGTAAGTTCTGGTCATACAATACATCCATGTCCAACCACTAGTTCCAATAGTGGAACATTACAACCACAACCGCCTGCAACTCCAAAGAGATGTACTAGCTCTGCACAGTGGAGAATCCAAGCCTCATTACAATATTGTCAAAGCTCTCTCCAAGATAGTCTTATAGGAAGCTTGGCTGACCAAAAGCCTTTACAATGAGTTATGAGGTTCTATTTATAGAAAAGGGTGGGGTGACCCTTGAAATTCCCCCTTTTGACAATTCATCTACCCTCATGACTCTTCATATACTCTATGACTATTGTTGGGTGATTTAATTGTCTGTTAAATACCTATTATTTAATTGTCAACCCGAGGGTTTTGTAAACCTTAGAAGCAAACCAAAATATATGGGACCTCAAATGAGATTATTGTAGGAGGCTTATTTAGAATGGAAATTCATATTACAAATAAATTCTAAAACTAAAAAGTTTCTAGTTCAAGATGTAGCAAGCAAAGGAAGAGGCTCCCAACTCGGGAGGTCCTAGTTGTCCTTTCCCACAGTACTTCCCTCAAGAAGAGAAACTAAAGAACAATAGTATGTGATGTATAGAAAGCAAGAGAAGAGGCTCCTAACTTAGGAGGTCCTAGTTGTCCTTCCTCATGGTTCTATTCCAACAACACTACCATTGCATAAACTCAAAAATAAGTCGAAATAAAGAAAAGGAAATGAACTTTCATTATTGTTTAGACCAAATAGAAGGAGAGACTAACTTAGATTCTTGGTTGTTCCCTCTTATGCTGATTATAACTCCACTAAAATTCATTCATAAACATCAAAAATCAAGAGTTCATAAATAACTTGAAACTAGAAAAAGAGAATTAATTTCAATTATTACTCATATCAAATTGACGAGAGCCTAACCATCTAACTAATTAAATGAAAATAAAATCTATAATGAAATAAATCTATAATGAAATAAAATGTTTCTTTGATCCTTTTAGAGTGACCTTAATTCTCTTAAGAACAAAGTGACAAACTATTCCATAAATTCATATACTACATTAAGACAAATTATATCTAAAATTATAGAACGAAAATTTTATTCTATTCCATCATAAATTAGGATATATGCTCCAAGAGTCCTCCCTTTGGAATGGAGGAGGTACTCCTATTTATACAAAAACATAAGAAACTAACTCATTAATGGAGGTCCACTAATCCCTCCTAGATCCACAAATTCTTCATATGGTTACAACAAATATGAGACACATATTCCTTTATCCATGATTTTTCTCCATGAGATATGCTTGACCCCTATCCCAAATCTCCTTCAAATCTTCAAGAAAATTCGAATTTGAGTCTTGGAGGCCACATAAGAGTGTCTTGGAACCTTCCAAATCACCTACACATGTCACAAAACTCATACCACATCTATAAATGTATGAAACCATGTTAATTTCCTAGTTTTAAATCATAAATTCACTTTAAATACATAAAATTAATAACTTTGGAAAATGAAAATATGAACCCATATGGTAATGGAAATACAGGGTTATGTAATGATAATGTGATGAAATGAGGCGACAAAATGAGGATAAAGGTGAAAATGGAGTGAAAGTGTATGTTAATATGGCAGCTCAACATACCCCCAAGTTAAGTTATTGCACATCCTCATGCAATCTATTACATTGAATTGTCTTGCTTTTATATGAACTTTGGATGATGTTAATTTTTCTTTCAACTTTGCATAATTATTTGATAATTTTGTTCCTTTTGCAAAGTGTCCTTTTGAAAATATTTGATTGCAACATATTATTTTGGTTGGTTCTTGTGTGGCAACCAAATTTTATTAGTATTGGTTCTTGTGTAACAATACTTGTGTTATTTTGTGTTTCATCAAAAGACTTTGAAAACATTTAATTAACCATTCTTTCTATGATCATCATTCACAAAACATGTAATGTTTTGAATCATAATGCAATAGTACTTGTTTGAAAAAGTATGTTGGTTAGGATGGCATGTGTATAAAGGACATATATGGCATATGAAAGGTAATAATTAAATATGAATGTGAGATATATCACAAAATGTGAATATGAGGTATGAACATGAATTCTCCTTCCAACTAGAGATATGACAATGTGAAAAAGGAAGTGAGGAACTTTCCAAAGTTACAATTTTAAGCATTTTAAGGAATTTCATGACTAAAAATTAGAAAACCACTTACCTTCACTTACCCTCAATGTACATGAGTTGTGGATGCTGAAGAGTGTGGCCGTTGATACTGTCGAATCATGGAGTATGTAAACAAAGGAATCTGGATCTACTTCTGTCTTCTCTTTGATGACAAGTTTTGAATCTTTATTACTATTATGACAAATTGATCTACTGCAAACTTTTGAAATGATGTAGTCTTTAATCTTTACAACACCTGATGGTACAATTCTAATCATGTGAATAAATGTGTCAATGTCGAGCATGTCATTAACCAATGCAAGACAACTAACCATTAATGTCAATGAGTGCCAAGGTACCTACGTACATCTTGTGAAGAGCGAATAGATGAGATGATGTCGAGCCACTTGCAAGATCCAACGATCAAGGGACATTGGTGTATTCGCATGATTGTTGGCGAGAGAGCTTTTCATTAAGGCATACAAGCCTCAAGGTACTACTAAGGACTCTAGCCTTGAACCTAGATAATGTGCTGATGTCGATAGGTCAAGACTTGTTAGAAGGGAGGCCTTAAGGAATCCTCCATCATCTAAATCGAGCATGAAACAATAATTTTGAAGGATTATGGATAAGAAATTTTGCAGTGGATCAAGGTCTATTTGGAAAAATGAAAAGGAAATGGAATGAATCAACTTTGTAGAGGACCTGAATGTTTTTATTAATGGGTTACAAGTTAGTGAAAGTGAGGCAGGAAAATGACTGTGAAGTAAAATTTATTGACTGAAAAAGTGAGAATGCAATGAAGGTTTTATTTACTGAAAAAGGAGGAATACAATGATGAATGTAAAGGGAAATGAGGTGAATGTTTTATTGACTGAAGAAGCATGGATGCAATGGAGACATTGGCATCTGAAAGGTTTGAAAGTGATGGATCTGATCTGACGTCATGTGCTCATGCATTGATGTTTCATCTTTGTTGTTGCTTTGATCATTCTCTTGTGAAAGAAATTTGGACTTTGACAGGATTTTCAATGATTTGATAGATATGATGACATTCTCCCCCTTGGCTTACCCAAAAGCATGTCCTAATGCTTGAAATGGGGTCTTTAAAAGACAATGTTTTCATGTTGTCATTTGTTTATCTTCCTAGAACTCGCAAAAAATCAATCCTTTTTCTGCAATGAAATGTAAGTTTATCATAAGAGAGAGGTGATCAATCTCTCTATTTATGACATTTACAAAAAAAATGAGAATTGGTACTAATAAAACAAATTCATGAAATAAAAACCGAAAGAATTTATACCTGTGTCAAAACTAGTGCCTCGTTTCACCTGTTATATCTTGTCATTAATTTCTTCATTTTTAAAATTTTTAAAATTTTTCAAATTTTGATGATATCTTTCTAATTACGTATATCTCATCGATATCTTTTCAACAACACTTGATTTGTCGAAATCTGATGTCGTATGAGAAAGTTGTGCTTATTTGAAATTTGGGTGAAATAGTGAAGATTGTCATAAGGTTTCTCAGTTGCAAGATTGTGCCCTTCCTGCATCTAAAAATCTTGTCTATTTTCTTTGGCTGAGCCATGACATAAAAATTTTCAGTTTGTGATGTCATTAGCTTCTATACCTGCAAGAATCAAAGAAACATGATCATATAAAAATACTTTATGAAACGAAAACGTATGTCTATAGGATTCAATCTTCCATCTACAAGATTCTCTTCAAGGAATTTCACAAAAAAATAATCCTGTAGATGAATCACCCTTATCGTTCTTCTTCTTTATCCATTTTCAATATTAAAAAATGAGCTGGCAGATGAAGGGTGACTATGTAATAGTGATGTGGCAGTGGGTGACATGGCAAATGGATGATGTGACATGTTGATTGTTTGATTGATGATGTGGCGATGAATGTGCAGTATTGCCCAATGTTGTGTTTCCATGTGGTAGCAAAATTGTTGTTTAATTAATGTTGTGTCAAAATTGTAGAATAATTAACAAATTCCAATCCCCATAAAATTTAAACTCATGACCTCCATTATGCAATTTGAATGACTTACCAATAGATCACAAGTCACATTTACAAATTTAATGGAATTTTGGAAATTTTAATTATTCTAAAAATGAAAGTTGAAACAACAACTTGACAAGTGGCCAATCTAAATCCAAGATTTTTAGAAAAATATGATTCCAAAATATTTTCCAAATCATTTTTCATATCTTTTGAATTCATCTTTTCCAAGATTTTTAGGAAAATGGAATTCCAAAATATTTGCCAAATCATTTTTCATGTCTTTTGAACTCATCCTTTTTGCCTAGAAAGTGGATTTTTTAACCAATTTTTATTCTATAAAAGTTTGGGAAATGTTAATGATATATATATATATATATATATATATATATATATATATATATATATATATATATATTAGTTTCATGTTGTAAGCATGGAGAAAATATCACCTTTGAAAATTTCTGCAATAAGAATTTTTTTCTTAATAATTAATATTTTTTTTTGTTATTTAATTATTAATTTATTTTAATCTTTTTTTTATTGATTGAATTTTTTCTCTGTAGCTTGGCAACGTTGTTGGGTGGCTGGCCATGGCTCTGTGGATGGGTTGTTGGATGGATGTGGCCTTGGCCTTGGCTGCTAGCTGCATTTAATTGAAAACTATTTTTTTCACGCAACTTGGCAAATAAGGCTTCAAAGAACCCTGAAAATCTCTCAAACTGTTACGAACTCTGAGAAAATATCCCACGCTAAACATAATTCACCTTGTTCTGAAAAAAAACCGTGTTTTAGATTTTTGAGATTCGTTTTCATTTGGTCACAAAATGCATTTTAAAAATGACGTTAAACCTCTGCAAATTTGACCTTTGCTTAGATAACTGCCAGGTGAATTTTTTATTTTATTTGTTTACTTTATTCTCATTTTCATTTTTGTGATTTTTTTATTTTACATGTGATCCATTCACTATATATATATATATATAGAGAAAACATTAATTTTTTTATGTTTGCATTTAAATTTTAATAAAACATTTAAAAAAATCATGTTTCATCTTAATGTTTTATTATAATATATATATATATATATATATATATATATTTAAAGAAACAATTAATGAAAGAGCAATTTTTTATTTTTATTTATTTATTTATTTTAACAAAAGATATACTAACATAAAAATTCTTTTCTGAACCTCCAGATCACACAAAACGCAGGAGGAGAGCATATTCAAGTTTTTATTAGTTGATTTCTCTCTTTTAAAATTTCTATGCAAAACATAAAATGAAAAGAATCAATCTCTTACCTAAAATTATCATTCTTCCACCTTCGCTTATGCTCCTTGTTCACAATCATGTGTTTTATTGCAAATTTTTCCTGTCAAGAGTTAGTAAATGGGGGTTCTTACTACACCACAAAATTTCAAATTTATCCTAAAAACCACAAAAACTTGTTTTATTTGTTAGTCATATTCTCTTGAAAAAGAAATCAAACATTCTCTTAAGTATAAGAGAATTTCCAATGCATCCATTTGCGCAACAAGATCATGAGCAGACTCATATCCAAGTTTGAAAAATAAACTTTATTGAGTTCTTGGACATGATCATGAAGACTGACTAGTTGAAACCAAATTTGAATGTGATCTTTAGGTTTTTTATTTTCTTCAACTGTCATAGCACAAAGCTCTTCAGATCTTGTTTTTGCAATTGGATTTTTGTTTTTGTTTTTTTTTTAATGAATGGGGGTTCTTGATTTTAATGTTGTATGTTTTATATATGCAAATGCAAATAAACTTAAATTAAAAATGCTTAAATGCATCTAAACCCAAATGAAAATGACTTTAAAAGAAAAAATTTCCTAAACAATCTTCCTAACTTAGTTACATCTAAGTTTTCTTCCCCAGCAATGATGCCAAAATGTTGAGTGATTTAATTGTCTGTTAAATCCCTATTATTTAATCGTCAACCCAAGGGTTTTTTAAAACTTAGAAGCAAACCAAAATATATGGGACCTCAAATGAGATTGTTGTAGGAGGTTTGTTTAGAATGGAAATAAAGAATGGAAATGTATATTACAAATAACTTCTAAAACTAAAAAGTTTCTAGTTCAAGATGCAACAAGCAAAGGAAGAGGCTCCCAATTCGGGAGGTCCTGGTTGTGATTCCCCACAGTACTGTCCTCAAGAAGAGAAACTAAAAAGAAACAGTATGTGATATATATAAAGCAAGGGAAGAGGCTCCTATCTTAGGAGGTCCTGGTTGCCCTTTCTCATAGTTCTATTCCAACAACACTCCATTGCATAAACTAAAAAATAACTAGAAATAAAGAAAATGAAATGAACTTTAATTATCGTTTAGACCAAATAGAAGGAGAGCCTAACTTAGATTCTTGGTTGTTCTCTCATATGCTGATCAAAACTCAACTAAAATTCATTCATAAGCATCAAAAATCAAGAATTCATAAATAACTTGAAACTAGAAAAAGAGAATGAATTTAAATTATTAGTCATATCAAATGGAAGAGAGACTAATTTAGACCCTTGTTTTTCCTTTCATATGCTGATAAGATTTAAACTAAAATTCATTCTTTAATAATGAAAAATCCTCAAACATCCAACTAATTAAATGAAAATAAAATCTATAATGAAATAAAATGTTTTTTTGATCCTTTTAGAGTGATCTCAATTCTCTTGAGAACAAAGTGACAAACTATTTCATAAATTCATATACTATATGAAGACAATTTATATATAAAATGATAGAAATAAAACTTTATTCTATTCCATCATAAGTTAGGATATATGCTCCAAGAGTCCTCCTTTTGGAATGGAGGAGATACTCCTATTTATACAAAAACGTAAGCAACTAACTCATTAATGGAGGTCTACTAATCCCTCCGAGATCCACAAATTCTTCATATGGTTACAACCAATATGAGACACATATTCCTTTATCCATGATTTTTCTCCATGAGATATGCTTGACCCCTATCACAAATCTCTTTCAAATCTTCAAAAGAATTTGAATTTGAGTCTTGGAGGCCACATAAGAGTGTCTTGGAACCTTCCAAATCACTTACACATGTCACAAAACTCATACCACATATCTAGATGTATGAAACCATGTTAATTTCCTAGTTTTTAATCATCAATTCACTTTAAAGACATAAAATAAATAACTTTGGAAAATGAAACTATGAACCCATATGGTAATGGAAATATAGGGTTATGTAATTATAATGTGACGAAATGAGGTGACAAAATGAAGATAAAGGTGAAAATGGAGTGAAAGTGTGTTAATTTGGTGGCCCAACATACCCCCCAACTTAAGTTATTGCATGTCCTCATGCAATCTATTACATTGAATTGTATTTTCTTTATATGAACTTTGGCTTATGTTAATTTTTCTTTCAACTTCGCATACTTATTTGATAATTGTGTTCCTTTTACAAAGTGTCATTTTGAAAAATATTTGATTGCAACATATTACTTTGGTTGGTTCTTATGTGGCAACCAAATTTTATTAGTATTGGTTCTTGTGTAACAATACTTGT
The DNA here is from genome assembly GCA_000404065.3 of Pinus taeda. NCBI lineage: Eukaryota > Viridiplantae > Streptophyta > Pinopsida > Pinales > Pinaceae > Pinus > Pinus taeda. The sequence goes on along the minus strand of APFE030670516.1, from coordinate 43,295 downwards.
GTTATTTTTGTGTTGCAACAAAATAATTTGAAAACATTTAAACAACCATTCTTTCTATGATTGTCATTCGCAAAACATGTAATGTTTTGAATCGTAATGCAATAGTAGTTGTTTGGAAAAGTATGTTGGTTAGGATGGCATGTGCATAAAGAACATATATGGCATATGAAAGGTGATAATTGCATATGAATGTGATATATATCGCGAAATGTGAATATGAGGTATGAACATGAATTCTCCTTCCAACTAGAGATATGGCAATGTGAAAAAAGAAGTGAGGAACTTTCCAAAGTTACAATTTTAAGCATTTTAAGGAATTTCATGACTAAAAATTAGAAAACCATATACCTTCACTTAACTTCAATGTACATGCGTTGTGGATGATGAAGAGTATGGTTGTTGATGTTGTTGGATCATGGAGTATGTAAACAAAGGAATTTGGATCTGCTTCTGTGTTCTCTTTGATGACAAGGTTTGAATCTTTATTGTTGTTATGAAAAATTGATATAATGCAAACTTCTGAAATGATGTAGTGTTCAATCGTTACAACACCCGATGGTACAATTCTAATCATGTGAATAAATTTGTCGATGTCGAGCATGAAGAGTAGTCATTGGATTACTGACCATTGATGCATGTCGTTAACCAATGCGAGACAACTCACCATTAATATCAATGAGTGCAAGGTACATAAGTACATTTTGCGAAAGGCGAATAAATGAGCTGATGTCGAGCCACTTGCAAGATCCAACGATCAAGGGACATTGGTGTATTCCCATGATTGCTGACAAGAGAGCCTGTCATTAAGGCATACAAGCCTCAAGGTACTACTAAGGACTCTAGCCTTGAACCTAGATAATGTGCTGATGTTGATAGGCTAAGACTTGTTAGAAGGGAGGCCTTAAGGAATCCTCCATCATCTAACTCGAGCATGAAAAAATAATTTTGAAGGATTATGGATGAGAAATTTTGCAGTGGATCAAGGTTTATTTGGAAAAATGAAAAGGAAATGGAATGAACAGCTTTCTATAGGACCTGAATGTTTTTATTGATGGGTTAATGTTAGCGAAAGTGAGGTAGGAAAATGACTGTGAAAGAAAATTTATTGACTGAAAAAGTGAGAATGTGACGCAGGCAAGACCCGCAAATACCAGGATCCTCCGACAACCATGCTTGTAAAACATACACCTCAATCATATGCCAGAGTTTACACTTAAATTTGCGGAAGCTTGTTCCATGATGTTGTAATCTCATGATTTATAAAAACCCTGCTTGGAATTAAACCCAATCCATAACTCGAATTCTTTCTATCTAAACCAATTCCAAAACAACAAAGCTTTTCAATCTGACTACACAATGCATCTTAACCTTCTTTCAATAAATTTCATTCAATTCCAACTCCCATCTTTCACACTTATAACGCGAGGGTTCAAAATCAAAACTCAATAAAAAGGTGCGGCCCTGCCACCATTTCAATCTCACAACTGCTCAAATGCAATATTCCTCAGCATGCAAACTCATAAGTTTTGAAGCCTTCCATTTAAAATCATTAGTTTAGGTATGATTGGATTCAATCAAGAAAATGAGCTTATGCCTTTCAACCTCACGTGAACATGGCAAACAACACTAGTATCATTCGAATGCATAAAGCTACATGTTTCAACTAATCAAAGCACCAAATATATGTGCGCCCTCTTCCCTTTCAGTGTACCTAGTGGTCTCAATTCAATTTCAATATTTCCAGTTGCCTTTACCAGGCAATTCAATTTATTTAATACAGAGAGTGATGTTGTTCATACCTGTACACGCTGTCTCAAGACCGTGGCGTAATATTCTTGTCCCAATATCAACTGAAGACTTTAATTCCTCCAATCGTTCATGCTATCAAAACAAAATTGATTAATCCCATATAAATATGCGCTTTGCATTGAAAGTTCTCAACACTGTGTTGTTACCGTTTCAAAACACATCAAATTCATGCTCTTGGCAAACACATCAAATTCATGCTCTTGGCCACACAGACAATTTGACTTCTTGTTGACTGTGTCCAGGCACACGACGAGAAGTGACACAACCTTGAATTCGAGAATGGATCGTTCAATCGCCCAACAAGAGCCACAAACTGACAAATGCAATCTGGTCAGTATCCGCCACCGCAGTGTACGTTTCTAAGGTGATACTGTTCACATTTACCGGGTATTTTAGAACGAAAGTTTCAGGGGAAAGGGTCTCTTTACCAAAAAGAAAAGCTCCAGTTTTGATGCCATCCAATAGCTCTCCGAATCCCTTTGCCAGTTGCTCGAAATCCCTTTAAATATTTGCCCTGATATCTACTCCAATCATAAACCCGGCAAATCAAGTTTCCCATGACGGCAGTATTCGATCGATTCCCACGACAGCAGTATATTTCAGCCTTCTAAACTCTATGATTTCGTTCTTCTTTGAGCCCTTCAGCAACATAATTCTTACTAACAGGTTTCCAATGTTAATTCTGAGCTTTTGCAGGTTCCGGATTTTCCTTATCTGTTGCCTTTGATACAGATCCTTCAATCCGATCAGATCCAATTTGGATCCTCACAAGGAAATGGTACAATTGCGTGGTGGAACTAAAAAAAAAACATCGGTTCTCGCATGGAGAACAATTCTCAATTTCTCCACACTAATATCTCATAAAATTTCTAGTGCTATTTCCAGGCTCTTTCATCCAAATGGTAACGATACAGGCAGATCAAGCCATTCCAGTGGAATGCGAGTAAGGATATCCAGCTTAGGAATTCTACCTGAAGTAAACTTTAAACCGAAATTAGGCCCAATACAACTGGCAAATAGAAATACAACCCTAACTCGTGAAATTCAACATCTTCCTACCAATTCGACCAGAATTACAATGCAAATCAAATTCTTCATAAATAAACCCAAATGAGATCAATTACAAATATCCTTTACACGACCAGATTTTCAAATCAGTGGTCCTCTACAAAAGCCCGTAGGCTTGCTGTCCAATCCACACTTTCTCTAATTATAAAGAAAACCTAATTGATACAAATACATGGTTTCATGAATCAATTCTAATTCTGAACCAGAAATCTTTCAACCTCTCCTAAAATATCTCTTCAATTCCTCAACAAACCCTTAAATCTCTCAACATCCCTAAAAGATAGATTCTCATCCCTAAAACTTAGAAACTAATTCCAACTTAGGCTCCCTCATTAATTCTAAATAATATAGAAACTAATTTCTCTCACATTTACAATTTCTCACAAATAATTAATTAATCACTCAAAATAATACTAATATTTACATGAAATTTTAATATTTCTTCAAAACATGAAACCCCCTAGCTTAAGTAAAATACAAGGTGTTTTTCGGAGATGATGCTCCTGCATCAGAATGCAATGAAGGTTTTATTTACTGAAAAATGAGGAATACAATGATGAATGTAAAGGGAAATGAGACGAATGTTTTATTGACTGAAGAAGCATGGATGCAATGGAGACACTAGCATCTAAAAGGCTTGCAAGTGATGGATCTGATCTGACATCATGTGCTCATGCATTGATGTTTCATCTTTGATGTTGTTTTGATCATTTTATTGTGAAAGAAATGTGGTCTTTGAGAGGCATTTCAATGATTTGATAGATATGATGACATTCTCCCCCTTGGCTTACCCAAAAGCATGCCGTCATGCTTGAAATGGTGTCTTTAAAAGACATGTTTTCTTGTTGTCATTTGTTTATCTTCCTATAACTTGCAAAAAATTAAAACTTTACTGCGATGAAATGTAATTTTATCATAAGAGAGAGGTGATCAATCTCTCTATTTATTACATTTACAAAAAAATTGAGAATCAGTATTAATAAAACAAATTCATGAAATAAAAACCGAAAGAATTTTTACATGTGTCAAAACTAGTGTCTCATTTTACCTGTTATATCTTGTCATCAATTTCTTCATTCTTTAAATGTTGCAAATTCTGATGATATCTTTCTAATTATGTAGATCTCATCGATATATTTCCAACGACGCTTAAATCGTCGAAATCTGATGTCGTATGAGGAAGTTGTGCTTATTTGAAATTTGGGTGAAATAGTGAAAATCGTCATAAGGTTTCTCAGTTGGAGGATTGCGCCCTTCCTGTATCTAAATATCTTCTCTATCTTCTTTGGCTGAGCCATGACATAAAATTTTCCAGTTTGTGATGTTGTCGGTTTCTATACCTGCAAGACTCAAAGAAACATGATCATATAAAAATACTTTATGAAACGAAAACGCATGTCTGCAGGATTCAATCTTCCATCTACAGGATTCTCTTCAAGGCATTTCGCAACACAATAATCTTGTAGATGAAGCACCCTTATTGTTCTTCTTATTGATCTATTTTCAGTGTTAAAAAATGAGCTGGCAGATGGAGGGTGACTGTGTAATAGTGATGTGGGAGTAGATGACATGGAAAATGGATGATGTGGCATGTTGACTATTTCATTGATGACGTGGCAATGAATGTGCAATATTGGCCAATGTTGTGTTGCCATGTGGTGGCAAAATTGTTCTTTAATTAATGTTGTGTCAAAATTGTAGAATACTTAACAAATTCCAATCCCCATAAAATTTGAACTCATGACCTCCAATATACAATTTGAATGATTTACCATCACAAGTCACATTTACAAATTTAATGGAATTTTGGAAATTTTAATTATTCTAAAAATGAAAGTTCAAACAACAACTTGACAAGTGGCCAATATAAATCCAAGATTTTTAGGAAAATATGTTTCCAAAATATTTTCCAAATCATTTTTCATATCTTTTGAATTCATCATTTCCAAGATTTTTAGGAAAATGGAATTCCAAAATATTTGCCAAATCATTTTTCATATCTTTTGAACTCATACTTTTTGCCTAGAAAGTGGATTTTTTAACCAATTTTTATTCTATAGAAGCTTGGGAAATGTTTATCTTTTTTGCGTAGAAAATGAATTTTTTAACCAATTTTTATTTTATAAAAGCTTGGGAAATGTTTATGATTTTTTTATATATTTTTTGTTGCAGTTTGTAAGCATGGAGAAAATATTACTTTCTGCAATAATAATTTTTTTCTTAATAATTACTTTTTTTGTTATTTAATTGTTACAATTTTTATTTTTAATTTATTGATTGTTTTTTTCTCTGCAGCTTGGGATTGCTGCTAGGTGGCTGGCCATGGATATGTGGTTGGGCCATTGGATGGTCGTGGCCTTGGCCTTCGCTGTTGGCTACATTTAATTGAAAATCAATTTTTTCCACGCAACTTCGCGAATAAGGCTTCAGAAAACCCTGAAAATCTCTCAAACTGTTACGAATTTTGAGAAAATATCTCGCACTAAACATAATTCACCATGTTCTAAAAAAAACCATGTTTTAGATTTTTGAGATTCGTTTTCACTTTTGGTCACAAAATACATTTTAAAAACGACGTTAAACCTCTGCGAATTTGGCCTCTGTTCTGATAACTACTAGGTGAAATTCGTTTTTTTTTTTTTTTTTTTAAGGAAGTTGCACAACTATCTTTCATTTTTTCAAAATCACACATAACATTTGCAGCAATTCATTTCCTTGGCTTCATGAATCCTTTTTTATTTGTCTACTTTATTTTCATTTTCGTTTTTGTGTTTTTATTTATTTTATTATTTCTTTATTTTTTAGTGTTTTTTTTTTTTTTTTTTTAATTTACATGTCTTCCATTCATTTTAATATATATATATTATATATATTAAACATTAATTTTTTATTGTTGCATTTCAAATTTTACTGAAACATTTTAAAAAAAAGTTATTTTCCATCTTTTATTATATATATATATATAATGATATATATATATATATATTATATATATATATATTATATATTATATATATATATAATTTTAAAGAAACAATTAATAAAAAGATTTATTTATTTATTTAATTTCTTTTTTTTAACAAAAGATATACTAACATGAAAACTCTTTTTCTGATCCTCCAAGTAACACAAAGTGCAGGAGGAGAGCATACTCAAGTTTCTATTAGTTGATTCCTCTCTTTTAAATTTTTTTATGCAAAACATAAAATGAAAAGAATCGATCTCTTACTTGAAACTATCATTCTTCCACCTTCGCTTGTGCTCCTCGTTCACAACCGTTTGTTTTATTGCAAAATTTTATTGCCAAGGGTTAGTAAATGGGTGGCTCTTACTGCACCACAAAATTTCAAATTTATCCTAAAAATCACAAAAACTTGTTTTTTATTTGTTAGTCCTATTCTATTGAAAAAGAAATCAAATATTCTCTTAAGTATAAGAGAAATTCCAATGCATCCCTTTGTGCAACAAGATCATGAGCAAACTCATAGCCAGGTTTGAAAAGTAAACCCTATTGAGTTCTTGGACATGATCATGAAAATTGACTAGTTGAAACCAAATTTGAATGTAATCTTTAGGTTTTTTATTTTCTTCAACTGTCATAGCACAAAGCTCTTCAAATCTTGTTTTTGTAATTGGATATTTTTTTTTTAATGAATGGGGGTTCTTGATTTTAATTTTCTATGTTTTATATATGCAAATGAAAATAAATTTAAATGACAAAAGCCTAAATGCATCTAAACCCAAATGAAAATGACCTTAAAAGAAAAGGTTTCCTAAACAATCCTCCCAACTTAGTTACATCTAAGTTTGCTTCCCCAGTAAGGGCGCCAAAACGTTGGGTGATTTACTTGCCCGTTAAATACCTATACCTATTATTTAATTGTCAACCCAGGGGTTTCGTAAAACTTAGAAGAAAACCAAAATATATGGGACCTCAGATGAGACTGTTGTAGGAGGTTTGTTTAGAATGGAAATAAAAATGGAAATGCATATTACAAATAACTTCTAAAACTAAAAAGTTTCTAGTTCAAGATGCAGCAAGCAAAGGAAGAGGCTCCCAATTCGAGATGTCCTAGTTGTTCTTCCCCACAATACTATCCTCAAGAAGAGAAACTAAAGAGCAACAATATGTAATGTATAGAAAGCAAAAGAAGAGGCTCCTAACTTAGGAGGTCCTGGTTGCCCTTCCTCATAGTTCTATTCCAACAACACTACCATTGCATAAACTCAAAAATAACTTGAAATAAAGAAAAGGAAATGAACTTTAATTATTGTTCAAACCTAATAGAAGGAGAGCCTAACTTATATTCTTGGTTTTTGCCTCATATGTTGATTAGAACTCAACTAAAATTCATTCATAAGCATCAAAAATAAAGAATTCATAAATAACTTGAAACTAGGAAAAGAGAGTGAATTTCAATTATTACTCATATCAAATGGAAGAGAGCCTAACTTAGACCCTTGTTTGTCCTTTCATATGCTGATAAGATTTAAAATAAAATTCATTCATTAATAATGAAAAATCTTCAAACATTTAACTAATTAAATGAAAATAAAATCTATAATGAAATAAAAAATTTCTTTGATCCTTTTAGAGTGAGCTCAATTCTCTTAAGAACAAAGTCACAAACTATTCCATAAATTTATATACTACATTAAGACAATTTGTATCTAAAATTATAGAAGGAAAACTTATTCTATTCCATCATAAGTTAGGATATATGCTCTAAGAGTCCTCCATTTGGAATAGAGGAGGTACTCCTATTGATACAAAAACATAAGCAACTAACTCATTAATGGAGGTCCACTAATCCCTCCTAGATTTACAAATTCTTCATATGGTTACAACCAATATGAGACATATTCCTTTATCCATGATTTTTCTCCATGAGATATGCTTGACCCCTATCCCAAAACTCCTTCAAATCTTCAAGAGAATTCGAATTTGAGTCTTGGAGGCCACATAAGAGTGTCTTGGAACCTTACAAATCACCTACACATGTCACAAAACTCATATCACATATATAGATGTATGAAACCATGTTAATTTCATAGTTTTTAATCATAAATTCACTTTAAATACATAAAATAAATAACTTTGGAAAATGAAAATATGAACCCATATGGTAATGGAAATATAGGTTTATGTAATGATAATGTGATGAAATGAGGTGACAAAATGAGGATAAAGGTGAAAATGGAGTGAAAGTGCACGTTAATTTGACGGCCCAACAACTGTTACATCCAGCTATTGACACTTGAACTTCCACTTGACACAATGTTACATTACAATGCACATGTGCTCATGTGAGACAAAATGGCTTGAGCAAGCCATGCAAGACATCATTAACACTCGATCCATTGTGGTGAGGCCAACTCTTTGACATGCTTGTGATGGTGAAGGTGGTGAGTTGATGCTAGGCTTGGTCATCCGTGATCGTGTGCATGCACCCCATGGTCACACCTTGCCAAAGCGAACTCTTGCCTCTGTTGCATCCGAGTGCATTGATATGGCTCCTCCATCCAACTCGTTTGTTAGCATGCACATGGTATTCTTGGGTGTGGATGAACCAAAAACACACTGATGCATAGTTTCCATGTTGATCTTCTAGTGTGTGCTGGTGGTCATGTGAATCAACTGTCAATTACATGTTCAACTTCAGTTGGACTTGCTTCTTGTCTTCACCTCGGTGAGTGTGCCAAATTCATGGGATCGCATGCATGCACACAATGACATGCATGCTGTTGTATTCCCTTGCATGTGATCAACAACACTACTCACCATGTCTATTATGTGCCAACTGTTGGGATGGATTTATAACTTGTATGGGCACGGTTTCATCTGTAAGTGCGTGTTGTGCCCCTTGTTGTTCCTGTTCCTGTTGCAACTCATTCGCTTGTCTGTGCAGCTCATGTTCTTCTTTGAGTTGCTGCTTTAGCACATGCACCTCCTTCTTTGTTCCATTCTCTATCTTCGCGCGATATTCATGTTGTGTCGTCACGTCATAGCCTGAGTCTTCAAAGTTGGTTTCACCACAAGTAGATTTGCTTAAGCTTGCAACTTTGTTCCGCCTCTATGTTGTCAACAACCTTCCTCTTGCATTCGTTGCATCCAGTATGCTGCCTTCAGCTGTTGTTCATGATGTTTCTCGCTGTGATGATGTTGCCATAATATCTTGATGTCCTTGTCTACGAACAATTTGATGTCTTCGTGGGTAGGCAAGTCCATAGACACTTGATCGATTGCATCACCAAGTGTGCTCTGAACGGTGTCTTCGACCCTGTTCTCTTGGAAACCATTGTACCTATATTTCTGAGAGGAAGATGAAAACCTACGGTACCTGGAGACATGGAAACACTCATGGCAAGAAATCCGTCTAGTTGAAAACCAAAATGAACTTTAGAACTGACTTGCAACATGCCTGTGTGACTGATCATGAAGGTTGCACAATTTCCATTGAGAAGTCGGTAGACTGAATGCCAAGACTGCAAGGCACAATTTGGGCTACTAGGAGGTTGAATGATTACTGGAACTGCGCAATGCACAATCCAGTTTGGCTGCTGATTGTTGGAATTGCACAATGCGCAATCTCAGCTGGCAATGGTTGCAGGCTCAGTGACTGCATTGCGCAATTTTCTAGGCCAGCAGTCATTGTCCCTCAGAACTGCGCAATGCAAGACTGGAGGACAATCACTGGGAAAAAATACGTATTTCCTGAGAGGAAGAGAGAGCCTTCCCTCTCAGGATTGTGCAATGCTGTCTTGATGAGGCGGAGTCCGGGCCAAGGCTGCCCAGACTCCCCGACAGGAAAATGAACGCGAATGTGAAAGAGAATGCATAGTGATACTAAGTGTAAGCATAAGAGAAATATTGTGCATGCAAATGGTGAGTGACAGATTCAGAAAATGGAACAACATGCATGTGGGTGAGGCGAGTCACCAAATCAGCGACCATTCATGAAAAATAGTTTCATGCATGCGACAACAGTGAGATGTTAATGAACATTGAAATGGTGCTAGTACAAGCTAGTATGTATTAAAACGATAGAAAACGCTCACTAAAATCAAGCAGACAACATTCATACGAAGCAAAACACAAAAAGTGCCAGAAATGCAACACAAGTCATGGAAAATAGGGTTAGCCCAAAATAGTTGAGTTGAATGTGCCGACAACTCCTAGATGTGATGTGGGATGTTAGAGCTCCAAGTTTGATGTGTGGAATGAACTCTGAAACTTCTGATTGATGAGTTTTGATAAAATCGAGGTTGTGACGCACATGCCACAAATCTAGGGAAAGTGACACTTGGTGGGAGGTTTCAAAAATGATCCTTGCATGTGACCTCCAACTGGCAACAATAGATCCCTGAAACAAGGGATTCCTTTTCATGTTGCCTTGAGAGAAGCAACCCATTCATGCAATTCAATTTTTCTTGGTCCTGGAGGGAACCGGTCAACTCAACTGCACATGCAATAGTCTGCTCAGTTAGGAGGAAAAAATGCGCATTTCTGGGAGGGAGCTAGGGTGGCTACCCAAGAGATTTGCACAAATTTTGGGCAGAGAAGCTGACTACTTCCCAGGATTGCATAATTCCTAGGCTAAGCAGACATGCTGGGAAGAATTGCGCAATTTCCTGGTTGCCAGACAGAATTGCGCAAATTCTAGAGAGAAGGTTGGTTTCCCTCCAGAATTGTGCAATTTTTTGAGGGAGCTGCTAAGCATGTAGCTGGACCAAGTCCAGGAAAACATCCTATGAGGGGAGTGCAACAAGTTCTGATGGACAAACTATCTTTATGTAAGAAAATAACTTAAGCTTGTGTACTTGACGAAGTAAGACATGCTACAACAAAAGGATGGTAGAGAGGCTCCAAAACAAAGCATAGGAAAAATTTTGGAGGATGGTTGTTGTCGCTACAACAAGCAGGCTACCAGATAGAATTGTGCAAATTTTGAAGGGAAGGTTGGATGCACTCCAAAATTGCACAAATATTTTAGGGAGTTGCTTAACTTGTAGCTAGACCAAGTTCGAGAGAACAACCTGTGAGAGAAGTGCAACAAATTCTTATGGACAAGCTGTCTTTCTGTAAGAAAATAGTTGAAGCTTGTGTACTTGATAAAGCAAGACATGCTACTATGAAAGGTTGGTAGGAAGGCTCCAAAATGAAGCTTAGGCAAAATTTTGGAAGGTGGTTGTAGCCGCTACAACAGGTCGGGAACCCATGGAGGAGTTACCCTAACAGAATAGTGGATGAAGGTGAATTGTAGATCCCCAATGATGGACAGATGTAAAGTCCATATTTCAAGTCATATATATTAAAACATTTTGTCTCCTTGAGTCACTAAGTTATTGTATCGAAATATCTAGAGCGACACTATCGTGTTCAAACAATTCTCATATCATATAGAACATAAGAATGATGGTCCCTGAGCTCTTTAACATACCCTTCAAGGTATCCAAAATATCCCATACTTGCAAAAAAATTAAAGTGGGTACTTTATGTAACCTATCTTATCAAGCGCTACCAAGAAATATAACACATAGTCATGTGATATAGCATTGAGGAAGGGTTCCCTCCTAACCAACACTTTACATATGGGGAAATAAAATCTAATGAAAAGGAAAAAATATTTCCATGTGCACTCGAACTAAATAACCTTTGTCGAAAACCATAATATATACACATAAACTTGACAGAAGGGAAAAAATATGAACTCGATAATCCCAATGCTAAGATATAATAATTTATTAATATAGGAACATTAACAATAGTGAGGTAGATACTCTGGTGCAAGATTTTATTTCATATGATGTTTAGTTGGAGACCTTTTTCAACCATAATTTTTTTTTTTTTTTTTTTTCTTATGTTATACAAATATAGGAGAAAATATTCTTTTTTTTTTCTCTAACTGGAGTGAAGGTGAGACAGACTAATTAAGGCGAAGCTTCTATAACATAACCCTGTCAGAGGAAATGAAGGATAAATATGCTTAGGAAAGCAAGCCAAAATTCCTACCAGGGAATTAACAGACTTGATGCAGGAGCTACATAACAAGATGGTTAATATCCGAACATAATAAGAAATACTTTGGAAAGAAAATGAAAAACAAGAACAGGTGATCAAGAACTTATTACATTGGTTCAATTATAATATTGTCGAAGGGACAGGGCATGGAGAAAATAGAAAAGAAATGACTGGAAGAAGCTACCTAGAGGAAGAAGTGGGCAGTTTGAAAAGAGTGGTTGAAGAAAGCAAACAAGGATCGTCCAAAGTTTAAAATAGAGCTAAGAAGAAACCAAGGGTGAAGTTGCATGGGGAATTTAAAAATATTAGGCCCCAACCTATTATGGGGAATCTGAGGAAGCGACAGAATCATGGTTGTTAAACACTAATCATTATTTTCAAGTTTGTGATTATACACCAGAGTTAAAGGCCAATTTTTCCACTTACTAGTTATAGGGAAAAGCCTCGTTATGGTGGGAAGAAGTTCGGATAGTTTGGCTGGGAAGAGTTTCAACGTTTATTTAAAGAAAATTAATTAACAGAGCACTACTTTGATGGTCGTACTAAAGAATTTCATGATCTAAAATTGGGTCAAATGACTATGGATGAATTATTGACCAAGTTTACCCATTCGTTGTGATACATACCTTACATTAAAGAAGAAAAAGCTAAAGTTCAACGATTTAGAAGTTTCCTCCCAATATCCTTTAAAGAGAAAATACAATATGAAAATCCATAAACTATGGATGAGGAGATTCTTAAGGCTAGAATATGTTACCAGCAAGAAAAAAAACGATAGCTCTAAATCCTGGGTTAACAAGAAAAAACAACGTAGTTTACACAACAATAAGGGAGTAAAGAATGGGTCAGCAAAGCAAAATGGCAAGGGAGCGTAGAACCGAAACTTCAATAGGAATAATTTGCAGCCCCAAAAGCCACAGACATCGATATGCACTGACCATACGAGATAAACAGAGACTGAGTATAACAGATAAATCTCTAAATAGACTTACTTTTGAATAAGGGATATGCACTGACCAAAAAGGGATATGCACTGACCATACGAGATAAATAGGGACTGAGTATAACAGATAAAGCTCTAGATAGACTTACTTTTGAATAAAATCGTCGCTTCCCAAACAACACTTCTGAACACAGATATCCACTCCTCAGGCGATCATGCGCGACACCTCTCTCCACGGGTCTTCACTCCAGCGCCTTACAGTTCAAGCCTCTTTTGGATTACAGGAACTGTCCTCAGATAGGCGGCCTAGTAGGCTTCGATATTAATAAAAGCAAGAGAATACAAAGCTTATTACAAAGAGTCTCAGAATCAAAACTTAGAAACACTCGAAACGATCAGGATGATCTAAATGATCTCCCAACACTTTCTTGTATAGTATTATGTCTATCTATGCTTATCTAAAACTGACATCAAAAGAAAATAATTGAGGGTCTTGTCGGTATCTTTATCCACCGACGGTGTCTACTCAATTCTTTTCTGTACAAAAGAATCCTGTCACAACATGTGATCAACATTATCACATTGATGACGAAGATTCTACCAAGTGGGACTTCTTGTTTCCCAAAGATCCTCTTCGGATGGTCCTGGAGATGGTTCGTATTCGTCCAGTTGTTGTTGATAGTACCGGTCCATGAGGCAATTGTATTGTTCATCGATTCCATCATTTGGATATTGTGCATCTGTCATTTCTACTTTTTCTTTTTCTTGCATTATTGTTGTCCGACTAGATGTTGCTGATGAGGATTCTCCTCTGGTGAGATTCGTCTTTATCTTGTGTAGGCCCGGTTGCTGTGGAGTATACATCGCTTCTTGCTTTTCCCATTTGTTCAGAAATGGAAGAGCACTAACTTCAATATCAAGAAATGAATCTTTAAAAGCACTTCGGGTAGCAGGTGATTTTTGTACTGCTAGCTCAACTCCATCCAATAATTCCCACTTAAATATCTGAAACATATTTGTGGAACTTTCAATTGCATGTTGGATCCATAACCGACAATTTTCATTTAATTCAACTTTATGTTGCCATCCCAATTCAAATATTATTGATGTACATATTCGTTTAGAAATCATCAGACTGATGAGGTGGATGACATTATTGTTCCAATTTGGATGTGAGACTGAAATTGTTATTAATGCCTTCTGATTAATTATAAACTTGAGCGCTTTAGGCTGACCCTACAAATCGTCAAGTTTCTTGAGAATCTGCAATTTCTCAACCAATCTTAAGTTTCCAAACTGATGAAACCATTCGGCATGTTGTTTAATCAGCTCTTGGTTGTTACTAGATTCAATATTGCCAATTTTTTCATGACTGAAAACCTGATCAAAAGGATTTGGCTTAATATCATCTCTGATCCTTAAACTATGAAAATCCCAAGGATATGCAAAAGTTTTTAAATATTGCACAGATCTCTGTATGCACTGGGATATTCTGGTGACTGGGATCTTTGTACATTTTCCTCCTCTGATTTCCCAATCTGCAAATTTTTCAAAAATCTCATATTGAGGGAAAACATCAGTATTTGCATAATTCTCATCAATCCTTTGGAGAAATGTTGATTCTAATTCTTCAAAGATGTCAGGGATTTTTAAAGAAACCAAATATTTTACCATTTCTTCATTCATGGGTATTTCTTCAAGATCTAGGATCTTAGCACCTGTGAATAATTGAAGTGCAAAATCAAGTCCTCCTATGATCTGGTAATAATTTAGAATCATGAGGGTCCAGATCATCTCTTTAGTGTAAACACTAGACCATGGATCAGTAAGGCTTCTGAAATAAAGCTTGACTTTCATGTTTGGTAAATAAAAGATTTTTACCAAATTATCATCTAAGCCTAAGGAGATACCCAAGTTCTTTGACTGCCATGCTTGGCACTTACGAATCCACATGTTTCTTCTGAGCCTTAATCCTACCACCTTTTTTATTTCTTATGTTAAACAACTGGCATGGTTTTCTAAAATTCTGAATCTATCTACAAAAGTTGCAAAGCTATCAGCTTCTGGTTTTTTTCCTGGAATGTCGAAAATTGAATATGTACATGTTATATACATTTTGTTCATGTCTCTTGTCAAAGAGTCTGTCAAGAAATTTGAGTTACCTGGGATCCACTCAACTTCAAAATCGAACTACTGAAACCAGATCTGCCAGGCTAATATTCTGCCCTTAGCAATTTGTCTTGAAATTTTGGCAGATAAAAAGTATTTGAAATTTCTGGAATTTGTCCTAACCAAAAACTTGACGGGAGTAAGATATACCTCAAATCTTTGTATCCCGTTAAATATGGCTAATGTTTCCTTTTCAGCAATGAAGTAGTTCTTCTGGCTTGATGTGAATTCGCCAGAAGCATATCCACAAAGATTCTCTTCAAGTTTACCTTCATTGTTCTTTCTTTGTTCTAGTAATACAGCGACCCAAAATTCTAAAGAAGCATCAGTCTGAAGGATAAGCAAACCATCACCTGGTGGCTGAAGCTTTGGTAGATGATGGCATTCTTCTTTCAGGCTTTTAACAGCTTCAGTTTCTTCTTGTGACCATCCCTGCTTGATATGTCTTCTAATAGGCGTTGTCTTCTCTGTCAGATTTGGAATATACTTGTGAAGATAATTCAAGACTCCCAAAAACCTTTGAATGGTCTTGGTATCCTTCAATTCATCAGGAAACTGTGTCAATTTGGTTAAAACATGAGGTTGCGTTTGGATTGCACCATTAGCAACATTAATTCCAAGAAAATCAATATTATCCTAAAACAGAGACATTTTTCTTTCTGACAAGACTATTCCATGCTGCTGGACTTCTTTTAAGAAAATTTATAAATGCTCTAAATGAGTATGTATATCTGAGCTATGAACAAGAATATCATCTATGTATGTAACAATAAACTCATATTTAGCAAAAATGTAATTCATTCTTCTCTGAAAAATGCTGGAGCGTTTTTGAGACCAAAGGGTACCACCCTCCACTGGTAAAATCCGGCTGGGCAAATGAAAGCGGTTTTATGTCGGTCCTCTGGTTGGATCTGAATCTGATAATATCCCTATTTCATATCAAACTTACTGAACACCTTGCTGTGCTGAATCTTTTGCATGATCGTTTCAGGCCTTGGTAATGGGTAATTGAAACTTTGAGAAATAGCATTGAGAGGTTTATAATTGATCACCATCCTTGGCTTACCTCTTACTATTTCATAATGATTCCTCACAAGAAAGGCTGAGCAAGAATAGTGAGATTCACTCGGCTCAATGAGTTGCATTTGTAGCAGTTCTTTTATCTAATTCTTTATTTCTTGCTCATTTGTTGGGGTACAGGGAATCATCTTACCTTTGACTCCATTGTCATGCAAAGTGACGATTTCTTGCATCGGGCTCTCTGTTAGCCAAAACTACTATGGGTTTTCAGAACAACTCTTCCAAAGTCTTTGACAAATATCACTTTGTTCTGTTGAACAGTTGGGGTCTATACATGCCAATTGTTTTGTTTTTGATTCTGCTCTTTGCTCATAGAATTGTAATACTTCCTGCCAATCATCGGAATCTTGTTTTGGTTTTCTGGTTCCTATTCTTTTCTGGCTATTTTCATTCCTAGCTTCTGAGTTTGCAATAAACAATCTTGGAACAACAATAGCTTTCTTCTTTAGATTAATAACCAATTTATCCTGGCTGATTGTAACTAGAAGAACAAAATTTATAAATGGCATTCCCAACATAAGACTTGTTGAGGGATCAAAATTCTGAATTGCAAAAATCTTAACAATACTCCCTCCAACTTTTAAAGAGATATTATCAACATAATGTGTCAAATTCACTGATCCTCCTATGGTTTCTGAAACCAAAATATTTTTGAGCGGTTTCCACAAAGATTTAAATAAAGATGGTCTAGCCAAATTGTTTGATCCACCGGTATCAACAAAAGCATCTACTAAAATCCATTCATTCTTGACTTGATCTTGAACCGGGATATAAATTAGGCTATTTGTTTTGACAATCTTTTTTAACAATCCATTTTCTTCTATTCGTTTAATATTTGGTTGTGGAAGACTTGTGGAAACATATGTTTTCTTTTCAAAAGGACAGAAAGCATTTAGTTGTGGAACTTGTGAGATAGGTTGTTTAACTTGATTGTCTATAAAAGAAATTGTGCTTGCAGATTCATCATCTTAATCATCTGATGTCTCACTGGTAACTTCATACTTTGTGCTACTTTCTTCCTCACTATAATGTTGTTCTTCTAACCAATCATTATCATTATCGGAGCAAGACTGGCATAAATTCATTTTTTGTACAGTATCTTCTTCTTCTTCTTCAGCTTCTACATCTGATATTTCAGTTAAGATATATATATCTGAAACATCATTGTTTGAACCTACAACTGACCAATCATCCTGAAATTCATTAATATCTATACAAGCTTTTAAAGCACTGGATGACTTTTGGGGACACTTCCTTGCAAAATGTCCTTTTTTTTTACAGATGAAACAACAGTGGTTGTTTCTTGGATTTTTTCTTTTCTTCAAAATTTTATATCTTCTGAATGGCTTTCTTGGATTAGAGACTCTCTTGGGTTTGTATTTGCCATACCTTTTGAATTTTTTCTTTGATTTAAAAGGCGTCCATGGCAAAACTGCTTGACAGACATTTGAGCTGGGAGTAATATCATGAGCTTTCTTCTACCAACATAAATATTTGACCTTTTCTGTGACTCAGAACAGAAGATCAACCCAATATATTTGTTCTAGAGTTTTGCATTGTAACTCTATGTCTTTCATCACGAGGTCTCCTAAATTGCCTGGTAATTTTGACAAGTATGAGATTTTCTGAGCCACATCATTAGGGAGATTTGCTTTAAAAACCTTAGCCATGAAATCTTTACTGAATTGATCTAAATATTTGAGATATTTTAATTCCATTCTGCTAAGATTAGTTATAAGTTGTTTTTTCTCATCGATTGGTTCTGGTACGAACTGTGTTTTTAGTAACAGTTCTAGAGTGGCTAAACCAGCTTGCATAACAGCTAGTCTTTCTTGCACAGATGGTCCCATCCACCAGTCATAGACCATTCCTTCCATTCTCTTTTCTGCAATAAGCATAATAGATATATTATCCAATTTTGTTGTAACCTGCATCTGATAAAGGGCTCCTATCCAGATTCTAATTGATTCTCCTGGGTTAGAAGAATTATCTAAATCTAGAATATAGCCACTAGCATTTGCTGCTGACAAGTCTTCTTCAACTCTAGGATATTTAGCTACTTCTCTCAACACATGTGCCTTATTCTGATTACGTATAGATGGCAAAATGAAAGATGGAAACTTAGAGGCAGCTTCTGATAAAGTCATTACTTCTTTTTTAGATTCAAAGGGTTTATCTGCTCTTAGTGTCATTAATTCACTGGTTAATTTTCCAGTATCTTTAGAAGTACCTTCATCTGCAGAAGTTTTTTCTTCTGAGTTTTCTTCATTTTCCTCTAAATCCCACTGACTAGGGGCAGACATATCCCTATGAAATTTTGGAATTTCTCTGGCCTTTTTCTTTTGTTTTATTCTTCTCCTTTCTTCCTTTTCTTGCTTCTCTCTCTGTTGTTCATCATATAGCAACTTCAGATTAGCATTAATGAGTTCAACTTGCACTCCTAGATCATCTAGAACATCCTTGGCATAAGAACACCAAGTGGTCAGATAATTGCCTATCTGATGCACTTGATCCATATCACCTGTGTTCTGTGAATTATGTTCTAGTAATGGGGCACAATCAGCTCTAGTAGGTGGTTGTTTGGAAGGAGATGAAGTAGTACAAAACTTTGTTTTGGGTGGCCATTTTCCTCCTTTCACATATCTCTTAGATGCATACTGAAATTCTTCGGTGGGTGGGAAATTATGTACAGATGTTCTAAACATCTTAACTAGATCAAAGCAACTTGAATCTAGCAGAGGACCGAATGGTAAGGACAAGGATCCATTGAAGTGTTCAAGTTGTGTGGATCCACATCTTTTATGAAATTGTCCTTACAATCCATACCCATACAAAATCTTAAAAATGTACACAAGAGGCTTCTACCATAAATGACGTGGCTCAGAATATTCCTCGCATCAGTGTAGTGTTAGAAGAACATCAGACGGATCATCAGTCCACCATGGTGGAAGTTGAAGGTAAGATCTGTGACCGATCTATTTCAATAGTAATTGATCCATGAGCTAAACTAAGTTATGTCCATCCTAAAATCATAGAAAACTATAAATAAGTAACTAAAAAATACAAAATCCCATGCCTAATACAGTTGCCCACGGGAGTCAAAAGGAGGGTTACCAATTGGGTTCGGGATTGTGTGGTTGAAATGGATGGAATTTTGAAATTTTTGAATTTAAATATATTACCATTCGTTCATTCGATGTACTAATAGGCATGGATTGGTTAGAAAAACACAAAGCCCTTGTTAATTGTTTACAGAAGTTAGTCATTTATGAAACAGATGACAGGGAGCTGCAAATTATTAAGGGTATATTTAGACCCATCTCTCTACATCAAATATCAGCCTTGCAACTTAAGAAGGTTGCTAGAAAGGGTTGTCAGCTCTTTTCTATTAAAATACAAGATCAAATGAAGAATAAACCAACAACAATGGAAGAGATAGAAGTGGTTAAAAATTTTCATATGTGTTTTCGAAGGAGATCCCCGAATTACCACCCAAAATAGATAGATTTTACCATAGAATGGTGCATGGGGCTACACCAGCGTCTAAATATCCCTATCAAATGACAGTTCCTGAACTGATGGAACTAAAATTCCTGTTACAAGATCTGTAGGAAAAGGTTATATAATACCTAATGTATCCCCATGTGGGGCACCAATTCTCTTTGTCAGAAAGAAAGATGGTACATACAGGTTGTGTATAGAATATAGACAGTTAAATAAGTTGAATTTTAAGAAAAAATACCCCTTTCCGAATATTGACGATCTTTTTTATCAATTAAAGGGAGCAACCTGTGTTTTCCAAAATAGATCTTAGATCAGGATACCATCAATTAAGAATATGGGAAGAAGATATACCAAATACAGTACTCAAAACTCGCTATGGTCATTATGAGTTCACAGTATTTCCTTTTAGGCTCATGAACACACTAGACACATTCATGTGCTTAATGAATGGTGCTTTTAGTAAATTCCTGGACAAATTTTTATTAGTTTTTATTGATGACATACTGATATATTCTAAAAATGTTGAAGAACATAAGAAACATTTGGAAATGGTGCTCAAAACTCTAAGCAAAAATCAATTGTATGCCAAATTTTCTAAATGTTAATTATTTCAAAGTAAAAGACAATATCTGCACCATGTAATATCTAAAGAAGGCATCGCAGTGGACCCAGACAAGGAAACAAAGGCATAAAAGAAAACGAAGAAAATGAACAGGAAAACGAATTTAAAACAAGGATTTGAAATTGGACAACGACATGACTTTGTGGACAAAAACAAATTATTATTACCTTGTGTGACTTGCTTCTCTCTTTCCATGATGACTCTGGGTAGAATCTTTGTAACCCAATGTATGGTCGAGCACCTGAGAAAGGAAAGAGGAAACAATTAGTAGAAGATTTGTATTAACCCTCATTCACGTTTGTTCTTATGAAAAAACTAAGATATAAAAAAAAGGATTGTAGGTGAATACATCTTACCTTTGGGAAGAATTCCATTAAATAATGAACTCATCTATTGTGGAAATGTATAACAACCCTCATGTGACTGGTTATTGTTGTAGTTTACCATTGTGTTAAAACCCTAACCCAAAACAGAGGCGAAGCCATCACCTTGTGAGCAACAATGACACAAATGATTAGGAACCCATGGAGGAGTTACCCTAACGGAATAGTGGATGAAGGTGAATCATAGATCTCCAATGATGGAGAGACATAAGGTCCATATTTCAAGTCAGATATATTAAAAAAATTTATCTCCTTGAGTCACTAAGTTAATATATCAAAATTTCCAAAGGGACACTATCGTGTTCAAACAATTTTCATATCATATAGAACATAAGAATGATAGTCCCTAAGCTCAGTAACATACCCTTCAAGTTATCTAGAATATCCCATACTTGTAAAAAAAATAAAATGGGTACTTTATGTAACCTATCTTATCAAGTGTTGCTAAGAAATATAACACACAGTCATGTAATATAGCCATAAGGAAGGGTTCCCTCCTAACCAACAATATACATATGTGGAAGTAAAATCGAAAAAAAAAAAAAAAAAAAAAAAAAAAAAAAAAAAAAAAAAAAAAAAAAAAAAAAAAAAAAAAAAAAAAAAATATATATATAATTATTTCCATGTGCACTCGAACTAAATAACCTTTGTTGAAAACCATATTATATACATATAAAATTGACAGAAGGGAAATAATCCAATATGAACTCAATAATCCCAATGCTAAGATATAAGAATTTATTAACATAAGAACATTAACAACAGTGAGATAGATACTCTGGTGAAAGAGTTCATTTCATATGATGTTTAGAAGCTAACCTTACAAGTTCTAGTTGTTGATATCAAACTATATGTTAAGGTAGCATAGAATATTAAAGAAAAGTTGTTTTTTTGCATCTAAAATCTACAGATATTATTCTTTTTATTTATTGAGTTATGGCATTGGAGGTGTGACAAAGTGGCATCAGAGCCAGGTTTCCAAGCTGGATACCTTAATAAACAGTGACTTCTCTTTTAGCTAATAAATAATTTTTTATGTTATACAAATATAGGAGAAAATATTCTCTTTGTTTTTCCTCTAATTAGAGTGAAGGTGAGATAAACTAATTATAGCAGAGCTTCAAGAAGATAACCCTATTGGAGAAAATTAATTATTTGTCTACTAGGGGAATCAAGCCCAAACTCCTACCTGGGAATTAATAGACTTGATGTAGGAACTACATAACGAGATGGTTAATCTCCTAACAAAACAAGAAAGACTCTGGAAGGCAAATGCAGAACAAGGACAGTTGATCAGAAACCTATCACAATGGTTCAATTCTAATGTGCGCATGGAGGAAATAGAGAATAAATGGTTGGAATAATATTCCTAGAGGAAGAAGTGGGTAGTAGGAAAAGAGTGGTTAAAGAAAGCGAACAAAGATCATCCAAAGTTGAAAACAGAGTTGAGAAGAAACCAAGTGTGGAGTTGCATGGGGAATTTAAAAAGATTAGGCCCCAAACTTATGATGGGGAATCTCAATAAGTGACAAAATCATGGTTGTTAAGCATTAATAAATATTTTCAAGTTTTTTATTATACACCAAAGTTAAAGGCAAAGTTGGCCACTTACCAGTTACAGGGAAACGCTAGCCTCATTATGGTGAGAATAATTTCAGATAGTTCATGGTTTGGAAGGAAAAGAAGTCAGTTGGGAAGAGTTCCAGTGACTATTTAAAGAAAAGTGCTTAACGGAGTGCTACGTTGATGACTGAGCTAAAGAATTTCATGATCTAAAATTAGGTCAAATGACCATGGATGAATTAATAACCAATTTTACCCATTTGTTGTGATATATACCTTATATTAAAGAAGAAAAAGCTAATGTTCAATGATTTATAAGTTGTCTCCCAATATCCTTTAAAGAGCGAATAGAATATGACAATCCAAAAACTATGGATGAGGCGATTCGTAATTCTAGAATATGTTACCAATAAGAAAAACAAAGAAATTACAGCTCAAAATCCTGTGTTAACAAGAAAAAAGAATGTAGTTTACACAACAATAAGGGATTAAAGAATGGGCCAGCAAAGCAAAATGGCAAGGGATCACAGAACCAAAACTTCAATAAGAATAATGGGCAACCCCAAAAACCACAGACACCAACCGAAACTAGATCAAAGCAACTTGAAACTAGCAGAGGACTGAATGGTAAGGACAAGGATCCATTGAAGTGTTGGGGTTGTGGGATTTTACCGTAAATGACATGGCTCAAATTATTCCTTGCATCAGTGCAACGTTAAAAGAATGTCAGGAAAATCATCAGTCCTCCATGGTGGAAATTGAAGGTAAGATCTGTGATCATTATATTTCAATATTAATTGATCCAAGAGCTAGCCTAAGTTATGTCCATCCTAAAACCATAAAAAAAAATTAAATTGGTAGTTGAAAAATACAAAACCCCATGGATACTACATTTGGCCACGAGAGCCAAAAAAAAGGTTACCAATTGGGTTCAGGAATATGTGGTTGAAATGGATGGAAGGTTGAACTCTGTGAATTTAAATATATTACCATTGGGTTCATATGATTTACTAATAGGCATGGACTAGTTCAAAAAACACAAATCCCTAGTTAACTTTTTATAGAAAACAATCATTTTTGAAACAGATGATTGGAAGCCACAAATTATTAAGGGTGTATTTAGACCCATCTCTCTACATCAAATATCAACCCTGCAACTTAAGAAGGCTGCAAGAAAGGGGTCTCAACCCTTCGCTATTAAAATAGAATATCAAATGAAGAATAAACAATGGAAGAGATAGAAGTGGCTAAATTTTTTCTAGATGTGTTTCTGAAGGAGATCCCGAGATTACTACCCAAAAGAGATATAGATTTTAAGAGAATTAATAAAAATAAAAACTTAACTTCAAGAGAGACATAAACATAAGATACATGATGAAAAAGGCATTAAGCCTGAATTGTATTGTATATTACAAATAATCACATAATTCACAAGATGAGGCCTCATATTATAGAATTGAGGTTCTCATAACAAACAACCAATTTGGCTAATTAGTTGAACCTCCTCCACAAGTTTCTCCACAATGTCTCCAAAAATATCTAAGTTTATTTTGTGTGATTTCATCCCTAACTTCTCTCAGTATTCTCATCTTTAGTCATATGTAGACTTCTAGAGTAAGTCTGCTTTTATTATGAATAATTTCGTATTTTCTTATGAATTATTCCTTCACACACCCTTTAATAAATTCTTAATCAACATTTAATTTGGACTTAATGACTGTTAACATATGTATGAAGCTAACTTTCCCCCCTCAATCATAAGTCCAAAGAAATAACCTAATACCATCTCCAAGTCTTCATGCGGAAACTATTGAGATGATCCTCAATGAAGAACTGCCTGAAAAACCACCAAAAATTGGATGCCTAAAAACTCCAATATGAAGAGAGCACATCAAGATAAGTGAATCAGCTGCATGTCTGATACAACTCTGAAATGCTTGACAATGTAATCTAATGTCAAGCTGTAATGTGAAAGGATCCATCTATCCTTTGCTTGGTCCAATGAGCATCCAAGTGAACAAAAGAATGTCCACAAATTCTCTCAATCAACATCCCAATCACTTCCCCACTAGAAAATTTTGATGCCCACTAGAAAATTGTGTTGTTGCCGAAACTTTCAGTATGACAACCATCAATTCCTCCCTTTTCAGTCGAACGGAGAGATCATAATCATCTGCATTTGTTTTGAACTCCCCCGCCCCGCCCGAGATGTAGGAGAGATTCATTGTTGTACTCCCCCTTCCAAACACATGGGAGTACCATATTCATTTGACTATTGGTTGCAATATCTCAGATTGAATTCTGCGATAAAAAATATACAATCGTTTGACTGTAGATGATCACTCCCAAGTATTAATCCATGCATAATTGATCTTCAATCTAACTGGTTGGTTTTGTTTGCAACCTCTCCCTTATGAGTGCTTCTTCTTGCCACAATGCTGATAAGGATGGATATCAAAACAATGATCTTCCATATGACCTGTTCTTTGACAATGTTGGCATTTTGGTTTTTCTTCAACTTTCCCATTTCTTTATAATATTACTTGATCAAGAAATCCACGAGTGATGAACTCAATTGGTTTTGAATAATTTGTGATATGCAATTTGTTGTCATCTTTGTCATATCCTAAACCATGTCGATTTTTGTTACATTTGTTTTCCTCCCACGGTTTGATGATTAGCTTGGAACAAGAAAATTGAACTTGATTACGTACAACTTCTACACTTGAAGTTGTATTGTTGATTGGCTTGGAATTATCTTCACCATTTGAATTTGTGTTGGTGAATGGATTATGACTCTTTTGTTGTAGCTCATCACGTTGTAATTTTGATTCAAGTTAGATAAATGTAACGGTCTCATGTGAATAATGTAGATGCCTTTTGATATCTGTAACAGTCGCTTTGTTGATTTTCACGGTGTCTTTAGCAATGGATAGTATCAGATTGTTTAGAAACTCTAACAATTGAATGCTTTTCTCCATTTGAACTCACTCGGTTAAACTCACATTTGCTTGAATTTAACAATTGTTTGATTTTTCAAACTCACTCGCTTGAACTAGATTTGTTGAATTTCACGCTCACTTGATCTTAAATTTGTGTTTTGCTTCTTTCAATTTCACGTTCACTTGATTTTGTTTTAACAATATTAGGGTGTCGGCTACCACTAAAAATGCACCCAAGTTAATGATTTTATAATGAGTAGATGACATGTTCAAATGACTTCTACCAAATATGACTTATGATGATTTAAGGCTTGGGTGTTGGGTTCAACCGAGAATGCACCCAGTACATTTCCAATTTTAATAAGTAAACTTACAAATGATTATTTGCAAGTTACAATACAATTCAATTTCAATTTGATTTGACTCTTACAAAAATTGGTTGCAAGTGCATTGTTCAAAAATTGATGTTGAATTGATGCAAATGTTGTTGATGTAGTTGATTAATGATGTAGAATTGCCTTGGAATGTTGATGATTGCTTGATTTTGTTCTTTGTTGCTTCTTAATTGTGGGTGCTTGAACATATGTGCTTTTCTTGTTTGTCCTTACTTGTAGCTACTTGATTACAGATGCTTAAACTCCTTGAGTGTATTGTTGTATGATGAAAAATTGCAACTATAATGTCAAAACTAGAGACAAAATACCATAAGCCTCCAAACAGAAAACTACCATCACATGCTAGCAAAGTGTACCTAAAATCCTGTTATTCAAATTTCGAGCGAATCTAGGACATTTCAACACCCCACACAATTTAAATGAAATAATTATCCAAACTTGCCAACAAAATATACCCTTATTACAAAATCAACTTATCACTTATGACTCCAAAAAAGCACTTATCACTCCAAAAAATATTACAAATATACACCTTATCACTCCATTATATAAAGAATTATAAATACTCCTTATCTCTCCAAGAACAACTTAATAAAACACTCTACCCTATTCTTACCCAACTTGACTTACACATGCATTTAAACCTCCAAAGATTTTCTTTTACATATCACCAAGGAATATAAAATATTTTATTACTATAATGAAAAGTAATAAAATATATTTTCTTATGCCATTAAAAGTTATGCATCGCTTCATGTATAATATTTATGAACAACTACCCATATACCTTGAAGGAAGTACATCAATCCTTTTTTAGTTGGATTTTTATTTACTTTGTGGCGGCTTCTCTATTTTATGAAGGTCTTCCTTTAATCCTGATTTGTTTTAACCAAAATATTTGGCCACCATGTATCTTTTATGAAGCACATAAAGTTTTATAAACTTTTCAAAATAAAAAAAAATTCGACTTTTGATAAGAAAAATCATTCTCGACATTAAAATTACCAGAATATTCATGCACCAATGCAGTTCAGAAGTCAATGTTTCAGTATCTTCAAGTCTGTTTGAGTGAATTAGGCATGCTTCCAGAACTGTTGTTCAATTTGTCGAATTTTTCCATAGGATTTGATGTTGGAATTTGCACAGTCCATGCAGAGTGCAGTGCAATGCTATTAATTATGTGCAAATGCCAAGACCACAAATTCATGCTCAGAGATAAGCACACTTTATGGCATTTGATTTTGCTTTGAAAATTACAATAATCCAAAACGAATTATACCAAGATCATAAATGGCACTCACACATATTGGATCCTGGAGCAGTCATGGAAACAAGAACACAACAACTACAACATCAATCAATTTCAGAGTATCTCATTAAGTGGAAGAACTTACTTGTTGAAGATTCCACATGGGAGGATGAGTATTTTATACAGAAGCATCCTGAACTACTCAAGCATTGAGGACAACACTTTTTTAAAGAAGAGGGGCATGTCAGGTCCCTATAATACTAGTGTAGCCCCCATATTGTTTTTGTTGTGCCCCATGCAACCCCCATATTGTTATTGTTGTGCCCCATAGAAGTCCATTATTGTTATTGTTGTGCCCTTACATTATTATTGTTATGTAGACCCTGATTATATTGTGAACCTATAGAATCAATTACATACCAAGGAGGTCTTGTCATTTTTATCTTCCAAGAATTGTTCATTTATGTGATGTAAAAGGAGGTTTCCCCCTCGATGAGGATTATTTTCAAGTCATGAATCTATCTCTTCTTATATTTTATGATTTGGTTACATGATAGAAAAGCTTCAATGTCCAAGACTACTCCCAAAGCACAAGGCTCTAATGTCACAGAAATATAATATCTCGAGAATTAATGAGAACAATTTCATTCCAGAGGAAACTTTCTTAGAGAAAACCCACGGGGCACACTCGTACCCAAGCACCGGGGATACTTGCATCTTAATGAGAATGACTTCATCTCGAAAAACCTTCTCGCAAGAAAACCCACTGACACAATCATACCTAAGTTGTGGTAATTCTTACATTCAGTGTTCCCGGGCTCATTTTATCTCGTATATGCCCAACAGCTAAAGATGCAAACAAATTCCTAGCTAGAAAATAAACATTTTATGAACGAGCAACCACCAAGCACCTGATTGAACCCGAGGAAGTGATGCAAATGCTCCTAGAATCTTAAAACCCCAATATAAAAATCATTATAAGCTCGAAAAAAAATGATTACAACCATAATAGAAGTTGACCATGGGCATGGGAGGCCAACATGTTGTTGAAGCGAAAATGTTAACAAGAACAATTAGTCCATGAAAGAAATTGTTTTCACCTCAAGTGTAGAGAAGAAGAGACCAAACAAACATAGTGAAACCATGTTAGATGCTCCTTACAAAACATTCCCCATTGATGAAATAAAACAAAGATGACCATTGAAGAAATTCAAGAATTACAAACATGTTGACCAAAATCAAGGCATATAGAAAAAACTGG
The DNA here is from genome assembly GCA_000404065.3 of Pinus taeda. Classification (NCBI taxonomy): domain Eukaryota; kingdom Viridiplantae; phylum Streptophyta; class Pinopsida; order Pinales; family Pinaceae; genus Pinus; species Pinus taeda. The sequence continues at coordinate 15,285 of APFE030670516.1, read as the reverse complement.
CACAAAGCCAATTGCAATCAAGACAACCAAGAAAATGAGAAGCATATTTTCATGTCACTCACCAACTTGTTGGTAAAAGAAGTAGATATGGAGTTGTCAATGCTTCTCATCAAATTTTCATCATAGAAAATTGCAATGAAAGAAAATTAAACCAAATTAACATCTAAGAATAGTAAGTTATATGCACAATGCAATCAAATTCTATTGAACTAGTCATATAATTTCAATTTAGTTTCTAAATCAGTAGCAAAAGTTACCTGGAGCTGTCCCCTATGAACACTTAGAAACCCATGAAAACTAGAAACCCACCCCAATTCACCAGTTCTTCTGCAAACATTGGTCTGCAAACACTAAAAAACCACAAAAATGAGAAACCCAATGAAATTCTCCAGATCTTCTGCAAAGAATGGAAAAACCACCCTCACATTTGATTTAATTGTATGTTACACAAGACTGAAATGTTTCAATGTCTTCTTAGAAGATAAGAGGACACTTATTATCAAATCATATATAGGGCAGGAAGATAGAAAATTGCAATTTCCTTCCTGAACCAACAAAAGAAGAAGTTGAAATCACCCTTTGCAAACGCATTCTACAAACCTAAATGAGAAACTCAACAAAATTCTCCAGATCTCTTGCAAACATTGGCAAACCCATGAAAAATATCCAAATCTTCAAAACCTAGAACCAAATTATGTCACACAGTTCTCTCTATGAATCCAAATTTCTGAATTCGCCTTGTCAAAACCCTCCAATTTGTTCTCAATGCTATACCATGTACATTTGTGTTTCAATATGATGCAATCGAGACTTCACCTGCAACTTGGTGAAAAGATTTGCTTTCGCTCTACTGTATTTACAATCGTTGCAATTCAACATCAAATAACTTTAATGCAATCATCCTCGATTTCCGCAAAGCATTCTCTAAACCTTCAAACCCTATAACAGAATTATGTCACACAATTTTGTTAATGAACCCAAATTTCTCAAAATCCAACATGAACATTCACCTGCAGCTTTCGCTCGACTATATTTACTATCCCTGTAATTTGACACCAAACAATTTTAATGCAATCCTCCTCGGACCGAGTGAAATGGCCAACTGTGGTACTGAAACACACCATACCATTTAAGGATTAAACATACTGAGCTCTTTGCACCCCCAAGCGTTCCAAAACCAAGGAATGCTACAATATTGTCTCAAACTACACAACTTAACAATCCCATTAATGAAATGACTTGGGAGTCAAATGCATTAGACGTCATCTCTTAAACTTTGGCCCGAGCATGTGGTGACACGTTGATGCCTACGAGAAAATGTATGCAAAAAACCAAAGTCCACATTAGGCAAAACGAAAAATTTCACATATACAGACAAACTATTACCTCCAACCCGTCCCTACATGTCACACAATGACATAACAAAGCACATTTTTTTAGGATGGAAGGGCGAGTGACCGGCTAACTTGTTGTTGAGGCCATTGAATGAGTTAAACTGCTTTACATGGTGTTGTAATGGTTTCATGTACGAACATGTCCCTATAACTATGTTAATGTCAACATAGTCACTTGAAAAGAGATGAAAATGGACATCATTATAAGAAAAAAAAAAATCGGTAATAATCACATCAAGGAATATTTGTCGACACATTTCGAACCAACTAGTGTGGTTCATCGTCAAGACAAGATGAAGAATCATATCATGGCAACGGGTTAAATAGATAGACGGATCCTTCCAACGGCTATAAAGAAACGACTACTTTTGATTGGATTAAAAAAAAGGGCGAAGAATTAATTTAATCATAATTTAAATAATTAATTCAAAAGTATATAAATAAATATTAAGATTATTTTTTTTCCTTTTCTCTTACATAAATTTGAAAATACTTTTGACTAACTAAGAAAATTAATCTTTTAATATAATTTAAACAAATATATATAATTATATATAAATTAAAATCCTAGATTCCAAACTAACTTTTGACTTCAGTAAGAATTAGGAGAAAATTAGTTTACTTTGGTAATTAAATAAGTAAAAAAAAGAAAGAAAGAAAATATGTGTGTGTGTGTGAAATATTGTAACACATTACATAAATTGAGGCTATGGATTATTATCAAAATAATGGGAAACAAAGCTTAAGAAATAAGAAAATCAACTAAATTAAAAATTCATAAGTCAAAGGTAGAATATAAAATAAATTAAGATCCATAAAAAAAAATAATATATAAATATATAAAATATAAAAAGGAAAAGGAAAACAAAGAGGAATGAATAAAGCCAAGGGGGAGAAAACTGAAGAAACCAAAATCAAGGAGAAAAAGGGAAAATCAAGGAAAGGGCCTAGAATGAGAAAAACTAAGAGGAAAGGGCAGGGATCCAACAACTACTAAGTTTTCATCCGTCTTCCCTATTTAGATTACTCGATCTCCTTTCAATTTCAATGGCTACCATAAACTTACGGTGATGAAAATGAGAAATCTTCACAATAACCTTAGCCTCCTCAATGCATATATGATGCTTTGTCTTCTTAGCATGTTCAGCCAAAGTTGAAGAGCGGGTCCTCCCATGCTTGATGTCAGATGCGTGTTCCTTAATCCTCTAATGTAGAAACTGACCAGTTTCACCAATGTATGAGGTTCCACAAGAACACGGGATAACATAAGCACATTTCATATCCATTGTGTTCACTAGGCCTTTAACAGATTTTGAGGAACTTCTAATGGTGTTGAAGGGTCTAAAGGTTGAGGGAACATTATGCTTCCTCAAGATTCTCACAATCCTATTTGTGGTCCCTTGGATGAAAGGGAGATATACCCCTGAATTACAATCACTGGGGTCTTTCTTAACCTTAGGACCTTTGCTAGCTTTGAGGAAAGCTTTAAGACCATGTTGCTTACTATATCCACTATTAGCAAAGACATTAAGGAGATGGGTTTTTTCTTTGGAAATATGGTCTTTGTAAAAATCATCAGTGCACAAGTAGCTAACATGTTGAGAAAAACTAGCTTTTGAGTAGGGAAATGATGGGACTTGGCATGAAGATACTGCTCAATATGAGTTTTCTTCCGAAACACCTAGTGGGAGAAAGAGCCATCATCCTTCCTCGAAATGAAGACATCAAGGAAAGGTAGGCAACCATTAACTTCTTGCTCCATGGTAAACTTTACAGAGTTACACTGATTATTAAGATGTAAGAAAAAGGAAAAAAATATATATATTAATATTTGGTTATATACATTTGACATAATTAATTTAAATTATGATTAAATTAATTCTTCACCTATTTTTGACCTAGAGAAAAGTAATAGTTTCTTTATAGTGGTTGGAAATATATGTCTATCTATTTAACCGGCTTCCATTATATGATTTTTTATCTTATCCTTACGATAAACCACACTAGTTAGTTTCAAACATGTCCACAAATATTCTTTGATATTATTATTACTGATTTTTTTCCTTGTAATATAGATATAAAACAATGACATCACATGAAAGAAGGAAGGAAGTGCCAAAAATATAAAATCCTTGAAAAGTGTGAAAAAGGATAATAGATATAAAACCTAAACTCGATAATGACATCCTAGGAAGGAATGAAGTGCCAAAAATATAAAATCGTTGAAAAGTGTGAAAAAGAAAACAAGCAAAAAAAGGTGCAAATCAATGGCACTTTAGCCCATGCCCAACCTGGAAACCCGAGACCACGTGCAGACAACTTAAGGCTCTCACCATGTCAACCCGCCGCCACAACATGGGATCGAAGCCTCCCATGACACCACCAAACGTCATCCTGCAGAAAATTCACGGATTGAAAGGAAAAAACCAAAATATACCTTTTAGTCCAAATTAGAGCCAGAGTTTATTGCAGGTCGTGGTCACTATATATACCTAGGGACACAAAAGCATCACTTAAAGCAGTTGGCTTTTTAGCCATGGCGCATATTGCGTGGTTGTTCCCTCTGGACAATTTTGGACTCCCAAATAGATTGTCTACAGAGCAAACCTCGTTAAGGATCTGTTCGCATCTCTGCTACATATTGAATTGTATTGGAGATGGTCAGGATGATTTTAAATTATAATTGATTTAATTAACTTGGAATCATAGAGCATGTCAAAACCACTGCATTGCATTGAACCAACCAAGCCAAAAGGTAGGCATGAACCGGAAGCTTCATCACTTGATTTGTGCCGCTTTTTTCAAGCCAAAACAAGCCCTGGAACACCACATGCCTTCATATAATTTTAAATCTGGTATCCTTCAAAGCCAATGGTGTGCTGGGCATCTAGTTACCAAGACAAGTAGCAGGTTTTCGTCCCCGTATACAGCTGTTAATGAATCCGAGGCGTATGAAAGACTCGGCACTGTATATCACACAAATCGACAAGAGATTGACGTAAACCCTGATATCTATTGTTGTCTCCTCCAGAGATGTGTTGATATGCAATCTCTTGTTGATGGCCAACAAACCCATGCCCAAATTATTGAAAGTGGGCTTGAACAGGACATCATTATAAATAACAAGCTTCTCAACATGTATGTCAAATGTAGCTGTTTGGAAGACGCAGATAAAGTGTTTGACAAAATGCCTGAAAGAAATGTGTTGTCATGGACCGCATTGATTGCTGCGTATGTCCAACATGGTCTCTTCTACGAGCCTCTGCGATTGTTTTGCCAAATGCATGGAAAAAACATGGAACCCAATGAGTTCACCTGCGCTAGTGTTCTCACTGCGTGTGCAGATTTTGTGAAAGTAGAAGAAGGTAAACAGGTCCATTCCCACGTTATCAAAGCAGGGCTTGAGTCTGATATGTTTGTTGGGAATGCACTCCTTAACATGTATGCCAAATGTCACTGCACTGGTGATGCAGGCAAAATGTTTGACAAAATGCCTGACCGCAATTTGGTTTCGTGGACTGCCATGATTAGTGCATATTCCCAGGATGGCCATGGTGAGGAAGCTTTGAATCTATTTTGTAAGAGTCGGCAGGCAGGGATGAAGCCGAACCAGTTCACCTTTTCCACTGTTCTCAGTGCATGTGCGGGTTTAGCTAATCTTGAATATGGCAAACAGCTCTGCACACACATTGTGAAAACCGGGTTTGAATCAAATGTGTTTGTAAGCAATGCCATCGTTGATATGTATGCAAAATGTGGAAGCATAGATGATGCTTGCAAATTGTTCAACACGATAGGAGAGCGGAATTTGGTTTCGTGGACAGCAATGATTGCAGGACATGCCCAGCAGGGAGATCAGGAGGTATCTTTGGCTCTCTTTAAGGAAATGCGGTGGTCTGGTTGGAAGCCTAATCAGTATACCTTCTCAAGTGTTCTCAGTGCTTGTGCTAGTCAAACGGCTCTGGAGTTCGGCAAACAGACACATGCCTTAATCATCGGAACAGGCTTTGCTTCAGACATCTTTGTTGGAAATGCTCTTGCTGACACGTATGCTAAATGTGGGTTATTAGAAGATTCACTCAAAGTGTTTCATAAAATGCCTAAACAAAATGTTGTCTCTTGGAATGTGATAATTGCAGCATATGCCCAACATGGATGTGGAAGGGAAGTCTTCCAACTACTTGGAGAGATGCAGGCGGTGGACATAAAGCCAAGCCAGTCTACATTTGTGAGTGTTTTAAGTGCATGTGCCAGTGTAGCAGCCCTTCAACAAGGCAAGCAGGTCCATGCTCGGATCATTAAACCCGATTTTGAGTCGAATGTTTTTGTGGAATGTGCGCTGGTTGACATGTATGCGAAATGTGGAAGCATAAACAATGCCTACCGAGTATTTGATAAAATGCCTGAACGAAGCACAGTTTCATGGAATGCAATGATTGTGGGATATGCTCAACATGGATACGGGAAAGAGGCCATTGAACTCTTTAACAAAATGCAAAAGGAAGGAATGAAGCCAAATGAAGTTACCTTTGTTGGTGTTCTCACTGCATGTAGCCATGTGGGCTTAGTGAATGAAGGTCGTTACCACTTTGATTCCATGAACCGAGATTATGGGATAGCACCGAGGGTGCATCACTATGCTTGTATGATAGACCTACTTGGTCGTGCTGGGCAGTTGGACATTGCACAGGACTTCATCAACGAGATGCCATTCCAACCTGATGCTGTGGTTTGGCGAAGCTTGCTTGCTGCTTGTAGAATTCATGGAAATATGGAGCTAGGAAAACGCGCAGCAGAGTGTCTTCTTGACTTGGAACCTGAAGACACAGCTACTTATGTGCTGCTGTCCAACATCTATGCAGCTACTGGCAAGTGGGATGAGGCATCAAAACTGAGAAAATTGATGGAAGTCAATGGATTGACAAAGGATCCGGGATGTAGTTGGATTGAAGCAAACAATAGGATGCATGCTTTTGTTGTGGGAGACAGATCACATCCACAAACACAGGAAATCTATGCAAGGCTAAAAACTTTGACTAGGGAGATGGAGGAGGCAGGCTATGTACCAAATACTAATTTTGTGCTCCTTGATTTGGAAGAGGAGCAAAAACAAGATTCTCTTTCTTACCACAGTGAAAAACTTGCTATTGCTTTTGGGCTTATCAGCACACGTTTTGGGACACCCATTAGGGTTATGAAAAACCTTCGAGTGTGTGGGGACTGCCATAATGCTGCTAAATTTATCTCTAAGATTGCAGAGAGGGAGATTATTGTGCGTGATATCAATCGCTTTCATCATTTCAAAGATGGGTTCTGTTCTTGTCGGGATTACTGGTGATGCAGAGGAAAACATCGAGTGTTTGTGCATATCTCTCATTAGGTGAGTATAAGGCTACTTAATATATCGGTCTTTGCAAGTATCATGTGAAGTGGAAGATTCTTTATTGGCTGTGGAGGTGCAAACAAATTATGCGAGCCACTGACTTTCTTCAACAAATTTCCTAGTTTGAAAGCCAAAAAGTGAAGACAACATTTATTCTGGACAATGTGAGGTCTGTCTAGAAGGAGAAGAGAAATTTAATCAGAGTTGGATGAGAATTAAGATACATATGGGCAAATTCTTGTAGCTCTCGCTATAAGCGGAGACGAAATTGGAAATAATATTGAGATATGACCTTTTTCAAGGCATGCGTGTATGGATGCTTGTGCAAGGTTGATGACCTTCGAAGTAGTTTGGATTGTTCCAAGTATTCTGTACTGTTGTAAAACTTTCATGCCACATCCTGATAATCTTACTGCATACCAGAAAGGGGGTATTCACAGGCAAAATATGAGTCTAACATTGCAGTTAGGCAAAACAATACTTGGATGATGTTTAGGCATGTCTTTCACTCCAAGGAAGCGTGCCTCTGCATAACTATTAATTGACCACTCTGATTAGTTTGAGTACACTCTGAGGCACTAGTTCTGGCTGAATACAGATTCTGGCAGGAGGCGATGGGAATATCTCTCGGGCAGTCAATTGATTCAACAATAGAAAGATAAGGTAATATAATCATATTTATGTCCAACAGATGGCCAAAAATGGGTCAATGGGACTAAGGTAATATAATCATATTTATGTCCAACAGATGGCCAAAAATGGGTCAATGGGACTAAAAAAGTACATCAGAAAAAAATAACGTACAGTGTGGAAGCATATCTTAGATCAAAAAACTAAATCTAAGAAAGCAACTAGCTACTTAAGCACATGGGCCATCTGAAACACGCTAATCACCTATTGGAGGGAATGGCACACCAAGAAGGTATGAATAATATCATCCTAACAAGAGTATTTTCTTGTGATCAATACCAAGTCCATTGTGCAGGCTGTATATATGGTCTTAGGTGGATAGTTGACTGAGAAATATTGTTTTGGCTGACAATGCTGTTATACTAGTATCACAATGAAGTTGGTTATAATTACCAATATGCAATGCACTGATGCACCAACTGCGAGAAATCCATTTCATGGAAGTCCAGTTTCCGTCTTGATCATTGCAGATAAGTAATAGAAGCTACTTTTCTTGTTAATTATGTTTTAGGCGTTAGTTGTGGTTGCATATTATTCGTTCTTGTCTATATTAGTGTTCAAGAAATAATTTAATAAATATTATTTAAATCCTTTCAGGTATTGTTGTGGTAACTGAATATCTGTTGATCCGAACAGGTTATTGCAGAGTTACGCTACACATCTCTAAGTAGACACACTGCAAGGCAACCAGCTATCTTGAATTCAATTTTGGACGACCACAACGTCCAAATTTGGCCAGTAAGGCTTAGAACAAGTAAAAAAAAATTATATCATTAAACTTGGAACGGTTTGTTGCAGGAGAAGTCAAATGTATGTGTATTGCATGTCCCTGATTGATCTGAAATGGCTCTGAATTAACAAATGGTTGTAAGACAGTGCCCGCAGCTAATTCGGCAATATATGAAGGTTAGACAAACTATGGAAGAAGGCAAATGTAAAAAATGAATAAGACAAAAGTGAAAATAGAGAATTAAATGGAAAGAGCAAAATAATATAAGAGAGAATAGCCTAAGGAATGGGAAACGAAAGGTTAGCCCGTTTGCCTACCCATTACCCTGGCTCTCCCTATTTCTTCCGTTATTTTCATTCTGAAATGGATTTTGTTGCTAGGAGAGGAAGATTCATAGAGATTCATAGAGAGCCCAGCGCTGAATTGTACCAGAGATTGCTGAAATGAAAAACCGAGTCCAATTCGAAGTTGATTTTCCCGTTTGGATTTTTAGGGTAAATATGTTGTACATTGTGTCTTGAAGTGCTCTGAGATTTCTAACTGTGCATTGTGTATTCATGTTTTAATTCTAGTTTTAATGGTTGCCAGTGACTAGTGGAAGTACAAATGAGAGGGATATAGAACCATATTTGTGGATTTACTGCATTGTTGATTTTCCTGGTCTAATAGAAAGTTTCATTTGTTACTAACACTATCGAATACATTTTTGGGCTTAAAGTTCCATCTTTGTAGGATAGTTAGGAATAAAATATAGATATAAATATAAGTAATAATAACACATCATAAATAATGATTAATTAGTTAATGAAGAGGTATGTTTCACTGTTCAATGTATCGTATCAAAGATGGAACTACATTTTTGGGCTTAAAGATCAAAGTTTATAGTATCAAAGAAGTTCCATCTTTGTAGGATAGTTATGAATAAAATATAGATATAAATATAAGTAATAATAACACATCATAAATAATGATTAATTAGTTAATGAAGAGGTATGTTTCACTGTTCATAAAGGTACAGGTGCTGCAAATTCTTATTTTTATTTGTAACATTAGATTCTCATTGATACATTTTCAATATATATTTTTTGTATCTTCAATGGAGATTTTCATATTCCAAGTCTTCTTGCGTATTTAACTTCTGTGTATATGAACCTTGTTCATTACATTGATATTAGAGCATTCCTCTAAGTATACGAACATTGTTCGTTACGTTGGTATCAGAGCATTCCTCCAAATATACGAACATTGTTTGTTAAGTTACATTGGTATCAGAAATATGCGATCCTCTGGATGCTCAACCGTTGCACAGAGGCAATCTGATCGTGTGATCAAGCTTTTTGCTACATGGTTGGAGTTTCTCCATTCTGTTGGTTTTTGTTATTTTATGTATTTGGCCGTGGAGAAAAAAAGGGATCATATATTAAAAAAAAATCAAGATAAAAACTTGAAAAAAAAATTCAAAACAAAATACAGAAAGAAGATTAAAAAGAAATAGGGCAAGAGCATATATATTATAAGAAAAGAAAGGTATTTAAAAAAAGAAAAAGAAAAAAAGGATATCTTAAAAAAAAAAATAAAGGATTAAATAAAATTAAAAAAACACATATATATTTATATATTTAAAAAAACTAATTATATATAAAAAGTAATTTAAAAGTAAAAAAAAACAAAAATAAAATAAATATAAGTCACCTCTCGCTGTTAGCTACAATCGCAGTGTTATAGACACCATCGATGACTAAACGATTTACCGTTAGAAACTACCAGAGTGCAACAGGCTATCTTCTGACTCCCTTCCTCTGCTGCCATCCAATGCACCTGCCGCCGCAAACTAGCCATTGTGCTCAACTCCGCCTAGCCATAGCATTGACACTCCGGTGCAAGCCGCCACCGCCATTCACAGTGGGAAGTTAAAAAAACACCTGTGTCGAAAAAAAGAAACATGTGTGTCGTTGTCATCCGCTACCGCTGACCGCATCACCCAACCAGTCGCAGCCAAACCGGATAGCCACAATGTCGTTTGTCGCCGCCATAGTTGTTGGGGTAAGCACACTTTGTTGAAGTCGTTGACTGATACCCCTTGTCGTTGTCTCCGTACTGACCGCCAACCCAAATGTTGCAAATTTTATCTCGGGACAAAGTCAATTTTTCTTTCCACACCTACAATGCCTTTCTTTCCATCGTTCTACGTTGTAACACCATTGTAGAGGGTAGGGCACTAAATTGGTTTGAACACACACACATTTCATGTTAATTACACCCATCTGTAAAATCACTATCTTTTCATACCGTCGTATCTTTTCAATTTTCAATTGGGTTATCAACCAATTTGTACAGTGTATCCTTTCATTTACCTATCGTGAAGATTATTGTAAAAGTGTTGAAATATTTCATATATAATATGAGTCGCCTCGTTAGGCGGAGGAATTGTCCGGACGGCCAAAAGTGATCGGAATTCGAGAAAAAAATTTCAAAAATTCTTGTAGAGGCAGTGTTTGAATCATGTTTTTTATTGTGAAAATGGATTCAGCACCATCAAAAATGTCTAGGACACCTAAAATTTTGAAGTTTAACAACTATAACTCGAATTTACAAAAATCCTTGCCATATTTTTATTAAATATAACCGGAATTTCCATAACTTTCAAGGCAACTCCTCCGCCTCTTCAGACTACGCATTATATATATATAAAATTTCAAGTTTTTATTAAAGAAAGTCATGAAGCTTTTTTCTTTAAAAGTATAAAGGTTAGTACCTCCAATTAAAAAAGAAAAGAAAAAGAGAGAGGTCGAGCTACATACAAATTCACTCTAAGAAATTATATGGTTGAAAAAGAAGGGTTATATTTTAAATAAAGTAATATAATTTCCAATAGCTACTGTTAAGAGGTAAAAAATATTATAGTAAATTTTGATCGAAAGCAAAAATGGAGTCTAATTTGGAAATAAAGGAAGGAAGATTTCCTAAAACCTTTAGTAAATGTGTTAGTACACTATTTAAAGTCAAAGGATCACTCGTAGTAAGAGATATTATAATCTATATCAATCCCATTGAAAATAGTGATTATGTTAGTTCTAAATGTGTTAACCAATTAGTGATTCCTAAATCGAATATACTTAAAACGAATTTTGTTGACACAAGTGACAAACAATACAACATAAACAATCCACAACTAAGTATTAGGGATTATACTTTTATCTCGCAATTCACCATGAAAACCTTATTTTTTTGACAATAGTGACATTGTTTTGGGCTCACCTTGCATGGAAAATTTAGGGCCCTTTATCCTAAATATGAAAAAAAAGTTTTACATTTTCCCACAAAAATAAAAAAATAACACTACATGATGTTACTTTGAACCCAGATTTAGTGACACCAGAAGACATACAATACATATCAAAAGTAATTTCTCAAAAAAGTAAAAAAGTGATACAAAATATGCAAAGGGAAGCTGACAAAATCACCGCTGACAAAATGAAAAAGTAACTTGCCTCAAGGACCACAACGAAAAATTATTGACACAAATTTAGAAACTTAAAAATGACAAGAAATCGTTGAAAAACAAACTAGAAGAACTCAACACGAAAAACGTATCGAAGTCTTCAGACGTAACTGACCAAGTTGAAAAAAAATAAACAATTATTGATCCAAGAAAAAGACAACCCAATTGAAGGAAAAACATATTTAAATGTTGCAATTCAGATGATAAAAATTCCAAGTGAAGATTTTGTAACCAATTCAGCAACATCAATACTTGAAGTAAATCATGAAGTTGTCACACACAAGATAAGGGAAAATCAAACCACAAGAACTCCCTATCGACATCTGAATCACAAGAGTATACAATTCAATCAATCTGCAAATATGTATCACTCATATCAGAAACAACAATATTTTGTTCTGAAGACTACTGATGTCAGTGCAATTCAATCTTGTGATAGAAGTTCACACAAAGTATCCAGAAACCACAAGATTCCACAAAAGATTGATTTAGAATGGTCAGACCCTTTCTCAGTTCGATAGTTTTGTTTATCACTCCAAGAATAATATCAACTTATATCAACAAAGATGACAGTCCCAAGATGAGAAGACATTCGAAATAGGAAAAGAGATAAAGTCTTTTCAACAACAAGTTTTGAGGACAAAATTTTTTGAAGAGGAAGCCATTTTTGAATAAAATATAGATATAAATAATGTAAATATAAATAATAAAACACATCATAAATAATGATTAATTAGCTAATGAAGAGGTGTAGGAATTTACAGGGTAAGTTCCTCAGAAAGAACACCAAAAGGACACCGCTCACAACCAGATCTCAAATCAATACACCAGTGTTTTTGACGTGGTTAAAACCCTCAGAAGAGGGAAACAGTCCACGGCCTGCGCCAACGTGGCTACTTCAGGCAATTTATTAATAAAAGAATGAAAATTTACATAAGCTTCTCTCATGCACGGTGAACCTACAAATGACCCTCCATGCGCTTTAAATAGAATTCATGGACCAATCGGGTGTCAAGCCACGGATCAAGTGTCGGTAATACCGAGGAGAGAATGAACCGTCGGATCACTACATATCGTGACCGTCGGATTGTAAGTTACAAAATGTACAACGATAAAGAATTACACTTTACCTAACTCTATACTAGACCAAATTGAACTTAAATATTTCCTATGTGTCGGAATATCCTAACATCCCCCCTTAAGAACAACTTGGGATAGGATTGAAGGATTTACAAATATGACACAATAGGAGAAGGAAGGAGGCACTAGAGCCTATCCCCCCTTAGTGACAACTTCCTGAACTCCAAGCATATATCGAAGTTTAGTGAACTTCGCCTCTGTGAGAGCCTTTGTGAAGATGTCTGCAACTTGATCATCTGTTGAACAATATTGCACTTCAAGAACATGGTCATGAATGAGTTTTCTGATGAAGTGCATGTGTAGCAATGTGTTTGCTGCGCTGATGCTGGACTGGATCTTTGCATAGCTGAATGGCACTTTGATTATCACACCAAAGTGTGGTTGGATGCTGCTGCTCAAAGCCAAATTCTGATAGGATCTGACGAAGCCACAAGGCTTCCTTACTAGCTTCCACGGCACCACGATACTCTGCTTCTGCTGACGAAAGAAAAATGGCAGCCTGTTTCTTACAAGCCCATGTAATAGGTCCTGAACCAAGAGTGAAGACATAACCGGCAGTAGACTTCCGATCATCAGGGTCATCAGCCCAATCAGAATCAGTGAAACCAACTAATAGAGGAGCTGCTTTGGCACTGTAATGAATCCCAAACTGTACTATACCTCGAACATAACGAAGTATTCTTTTAGCTGCTCCAATGAATTTCACGGGGGTTTTGCATAAAATGAGCAACAAGGCCAACAGCAAAGGAAAGGTCAGGACGAGTATGGGTTAAATACAAGAGTTTTCCTACAAGTTGGCGGTATAAGGTAGCATCAACTTCAGGAGAAGTACAAGAGACTGAAAGTTTGACTCCAGACTGAAAGGGAGAAGGAGCTGGCTTACAATCTTCCATGTGAAAATGACGAAGAATATCACAGGCATACTTGGACTGGGAAAGGGAAATACCCTCTTTGGATTGCAAGACTTGAAGACCGAGAAAATAGTGTAAGTGTCCTAAGTCTGTCATTTCAAATTTCTTTTTAAGGCGGACTTCACATGGTTTATAAGGTTGGGATCACTACCAGTAAGAATAAGATCATCAACATAAAGAACAAGGATGATAAGAGAGTTGCCCACTTTCTTGGTGTAGACAGTATTGTCAGAATAACACCTAGAAAAAGCCAGATTCTAAAAGAAAGCTATCCATTTTGGCATACCAAGCCCGAGGAGCTTGCTTGAGACCATAAAGAGATTTCTTAAGTCGACATACAAGGCTGGAGTCTGTTGGGATGAAGCCAATGGGTTGTTCCATATAGATTTCTTCATGCAAGTCCCCATGCAAGAAGGCAGATTTAACATCCATCTGATGGACTTCCCATTTTAAAGAGGCAGCAAGGGAAAGAACAAGGCGGATAGAGTTCATTTTGGCAACAGGGGAGAAGGTTTTAGTGTAGTCAATGCCTTCAACCTGTGAAAATTCCTTAGCAACAAGACGAGCTTTATGTTTATCGACTTTCCCATTTGGTCCATACTTTGTTCTGTAAACCCATTTACATCTAACAAGTTTGCGTCCCTTTGGTAGAGGAACAAGATCCCATGTATCATTTGCAACAATGAATGATATTCTTCATTCATAGATGCTTCCCAATGTGGATGGCCTGAAGCTTCTGCAAAAGTGTCAGGATCATGATTTACTGGAGCTTGAGCCAGTAAAGAAGAGGCTCTTTCAAACTGAGAACGTGTACGTCGCTGATCTGTAGGATCACCGGCAAGATCACCTGCTGCATCCCGAGTAGCACGGACCCATCTTGGAATTTGAGGATCCTGAGAAGGTGGGGGAGGATTGTCATCCTCACTTTCATCATCTGAAGAAGAAATGTTTTCAAAAGTAGAAGAGATAGGAAGAGGTGGCACATCCGCCGGATTAGGCTCGCAGGCCGATTTATTTTCATCAAATTTTACATCTCTTCTAATGATAACATTTTTGGACTTAAATGGAATAAGTCTATAACCTTTACATCTTCAGAATATCCAACAAAAGTACATTTCTCACTCTTAGGTTCTAAAGCTTTATGCTTTTCATCTGGAATATGGGCCCATGCTTCACCTCCAAAAATACGAAAGTGACTTACATCTGGTTTAATGGAACTCCAAGCTTCTTCTGGAGTGATATTCTTTAGAACCTTAGTAGGAGTGCGATTTATTATATAATTTGCACAATTAATTGCTTCGCCCCAAAAACTAAGACTGAGTCCTTTAGATTGCAGCATACAATTAGCCATTTCCTTTAAGGTGCGATTTTTCCTTTCAGCTACACCATTTTGTTGTGGAGTGTATGGAAGAGTATGTTGCATTTGAATTCCATTTTCGGTTCAAAAGTTGATGAATATGTTTTTAACATATTCTCACCATTATCAGTTCTTAGCTTAAGAATTTGATGTCCAGATTGTTTTTCAACAAAGGCTT